>JAADXK010000291.1:0-30097 GCA_023337805.1 Globisporangium barbulae
CTCGGTCTCGGACGACTTTACGGCGCGGGCGCAGTGTTTGGCGGCGCAGTACTCGTCGTTTCCCGTGGTGACGGAGGACGGCGTGCTGTTGGGCAACGTGAACGGCGAGCTGACGCTGGGTGAGAACATCGCGGACAATGGGGGTATCCACCTCGCGTACGGGGCGTACAAGCTGTCCGAGAAGGAGGACAAGAAGTCGAAGAAGGACAAGAAGCGCCACAAGAAGGACGAGGACGAAGATGAGAAGGACGAGGAAGACTTGGCGGACGACCAGCTCTTCTTCACGGCGTTCGCGCAGAACTGGTGCCAGAAGCGCATGCCTGCGTTCGCCGAGCTGCTGCGTGCGACGGACCCGCACTCACCGGGCCGCTGGCGCGTGAACGGCCCACTCAAGAACTTTGACAAGTTCGCGGCGGCGTTCCAGTGCAAGGCCGGCACGCCCATGAACCCGAAGGACAAGTGCCTCATCTGGTAAGAGATGTGAACACGCGCATATCCAAGAGACTCACTGACCAGTGGATGGGAACAACCCAGCTTTGAAGACTATGCAGGGCTTCGCAGTATTAACAAGTCAACAGCCACCTGAGTGGCGATGCGAAATACAGGCTCGTAACAATGTTGAAAACACCTCCAGGGTCACAGTCTTCTCCGACACGAATGGCTGGCACGACTAATGATAATTCCACATGACGACTGTGCTCAAAACCACGAATGATAGAGCTCTCAGCACGACCCGAAGGCTGTTTTGCAACATTTCGCTCGTGACGCCACCACTCACAACAGCTCTTGCACGGGACTGGCCGTTGCTTTCCTGTTAGAACTCGCACTGCCAGTAGTGACCTCCGTGTCCCTCGTGCCTCTTGCGGTTCGTGCTGCCCGCGCCGCCGACGCTGCTGCTTTCGCCACCGCCGCCGCCTCTACCAGAGCGCGCGCCTGCTCTGCTGCTCGTGCTGCAGTAGCCACTTTCGCAGCCGCGGCAGCTTCTTTCGCCTCTTGCGCTTTCTGTGCTTCGCTCGCTTCCCGTTCTTTCCTCGTGGCTCGTTCTGTCTCTTCGTGCTCCTTCATCGCTGCCTTAATCTGCACACGGTATCGGTCCTGAAAGCCCATGAGCCAGCCATTCGAGCCTTTGAACTTGCCCGCGGGGATCTGCAGGCGCGCCGCGATGTTGGCCGCCTCGGCCTGTATCAGCGAGCCGCTGATGCTCGCGCCTTGTCGGCTCACCGTGACGATCCACTGCACGAGCTCCTTCTCGACCTCGGGAAAGAGCGGCTTGCTGATATTCGTGCGCTTCAAATAGAAGTCGCCCACGCTCTTGATCTCGCTCGCGCGCGCCAGCAGCTTGCCGACTGTCGTGCGGTTCAGCGGCGCGCGCAGGTGGAAGTGCTCGGTGGCCCATGCGGCCAGCTGCTTGTGGCTCCACGCGGGCTCCTGCTCGGCCTTGGCCACCAGCGCCTTCTTGTCCGCGATCGTCAGCTGCGCCTTGACTGCAACCGCTGGTGCCTTGGCTTTGACCTTCTTCGAGGTCGTGTGCTTGGCCGTGGTGGCGGGTTTCTTCGCCGTCGCGTCGGGCTTCTGGGGCGGCATCTCAGGTGTGTGCGCGAGTGTTCATTTTGTTTCGAATGGGATGTCTTTTATCTGATTTTTTACCTTTTCGTATATGATACGTGGTTTTTATCTGATGTTTTTGCTTAGCTGACCAACGCCCTCGTGTATGCCCATGCGCACGGCGTGGTCGTGTGAGTGATCGCCGACCTTGGATGTGCTCGCCACCCAAGCTCTACCGTGTCGGTTCTTCCGAACGCGAAGATTCCAGTTCGCCACATTCATATGAACCTCATGCACCACAAAGTGAGTGTTCTATAACCTGATAATGTCTGTGCGTCGTTCTGTGTGGTTGACTCGTTCATACTGCTGAACGGCAGTATGAACTGGAGCACCTCTGGCCACACGGACAATGGTGAAAATGTCCAGATCCACCAAGGCGCGTCGGCTGTCCCCTACCAAGCGTGATTCCACATGATGTTTCCACGCGGGCACGGCATCTTCATCATGTAAGCTTCTCGCAATGTGGCTCAGCTCGCATAGCATTGCATTGCATCCTCATGTACGAAGCCTCAACCAGCAGCTCTTTGTAATCATTGTAATGAATGTTCTTTCATGTTGCTAGCGACTTGTAGAGTGGAGGCACTCATAGGCTATGGAATGCAACAGATGCCTTGATGAGCTCGCTGGAACTCCAAAAAGCATTGTCGCGAGCACTAGGGTTGATGATGAGCGAGGTAGGCTCACTACCAAAGTTGCCGGTCTCTTTCTCTCTCTTGCTCTCACAGCCCAGTCCTTCGCATCCCGCTCATGTCGTCGACTTCATCCCACCGCTTATCGTGGATGAGTGCAGCGTTCGCTGGGTACCTGCTGCACGCCCCCATCGCCGGCGTCAACGCCCACAACTGGCTCGCCTGCATCGACCACAGCTCCGACGTCGTGTACACCAAACAATTCGTTCCCTACTGCTTTACAATCTCGTTGCGTCTTTGCGCACATGACATGATGGCGCTCGAGACAGCTCCTGTCTAACTAATGGTGTGCATCGCTCCCTTCCTGTCTGTCTACTCACACTCACGCACACAACGAACTACAAGGCGAAGGGGTTGAGGGAGCCGTTGGCGTCCTCGCCCTCATCCGGCTCGTCGAAGCGGAAGCCTGCTGGTCCGCCGCTGATCGAGCTCGTGGACGGCTGGCGCGAGAGGCTCGCGAGCGGCTTGGGCGCCGGCGACGGCACGCCGCCGCCAAAGAGCGAAAAGACGCCGCCGAGCAACCCGCCGGCGCTCGCGTCCTCCTGGACCTTCTGGCTCACCTTTTGCATCTCTTGTGGGCTGTGCATGTATCGTGAGAGTGAGAGTCATGTAGAGAGGGAGATTCAAGATGAGACTCTGGTTGAGGCATCCCTCACTATCTGATATCGAGTGTATAAGGCGTACCTGAACTGCAGCACCGTGGCGATGACCGGGATCAGCCGCTCCTTCTCGATGCCGTTGCTGCTCTCAATGTACTTGATCACCACGTTCTTCAGGTACTCGATGTTGACGCCCTCAGCGTTGCGTTCGCTCAGCAACTGCAGCCGCTTCTTCTGCCGATTCGCCTCGTCCAGCTGCACACGCGTGTCCTCGTACTATATACAACCCGCAAGTGTGAGCCACCACCACTCACATGTGCGTTACAAGTGAGTCGTCAAACGCCTTACCTGCTTGCGCGAGAGACTCGCTTGCTCTTCCAGCACCGCCAGCTGTTTCTTCAGCTCCAGTGCTTCCTCCTCACGAGCTGCCTGAGCCTGTTTCACACACAAGGCACCAAGTTCGTTAGTTTCAGAAAACCAATTTCCCAACACGACCACCAATTTCTCAAATTCACAAGAAACGCACCTTTGCCAGCTTCAGACGATGGACGTCCACGTCCGCAGCACTCGCCTTGCGGTCCTCGACCGACGACGACGCGGACGCCAGCAGCGGGATCGACCGGTTCTCGGCCACGGCTGCTGCGATGTGTGAGTGCATCTCTTCGGCGGGGTCGACCGAGCTCGAGCGGCTCGTGTCACCCGCGTCGCTGTGGGCCGTCGGCGACGGAGCGGCCGACGACGACGAGCCCTTCTCCTTCCGTGCTGGTGGAGACGGGTTCCGCGACCCGACGTCGCTGTTGTTGTCAATGCGCAGCGGAGCCATTGCGCTTGCCGTTGCTGCTGCAGTGAGCGCCGCTTGGAGCTTCTGGGCCAGTTGCGCGATCTCACCGTCCTTGACTTTCATCATCTCGCGTGCCATCTCACTCTTCTGCTGCAGCTCCTTCTTCAGCGTCTCCATCTCGCGCTTCAGCGTGTCGCGTTCACTCGAGAGCTCTGTGATCTGCGAGTCCAGCGTCTCCTTCGCTCGTAGCAGGATCTGAACTTGCTGCAGCTCAGCCTGCAAAACGGTCATCTCAGACTTCCACGTCGCCTCCTGCACCTGTCGCTCGCTCTCGATGGTCTCTACGGCTTGCTGGATGCGCAACTCCGTCCCACTCGAGAGCTCAGCGATCGTGCGCTGCGCTTGCGCTAATTCCGACTCCAATGCGCTCACACGCGCAGTGGACTCGAGCAACTTCCGCTCGAGCACGACCGTCTCCTCGGATGCCTTCTTCACGTTCAACTTGCTCTCGCTCGTCGCCTTCTTCAGCGCCGTGTGCGCGCGCTTCTTGTACACTTCCAGCGCCGTGCGGGCCGCAGTTGCCGCCTCCATCTCCACGTCAAGCTGGAGCTTCAGCGTCTGCACTTCGCTCTCGACTCGAGCGATCGCGACCGCGTGCTCGGCCTCAATCGTGCTGGCAGCAGCTCGCAGCTGCTCGATCGTAGCGTTTGCAGCGCTCAGCTCGGCCTCAG
Organism: Globisporangium barbulae; assembly: GCA_023337805.1. Taxonomy (NCBI): domain Eukaryota; phylum Oomycota; class Peronosporomycetes; order Pythiales; family Pythiaceae; genus Globisporangium; species Globisporangium barbulae. The sequence continues at coordinate 4,406 of JAADXK010000291.1, forward strand.
AGGTCGAAGTCACGCTCTCGTGTTGGTTCGTGACGGACTCGTGGGCGAGCTCCAGCGCGCGGTGCTGCTGCTGGAGCTCGCGGTACCGCGTGACGACCTCGCGCATCTTGTCGAGCACCTCCTGCGCCTCGGTCTCCTTCGTCTGCACGACCGTGACGATCTCGGCCTTGGAGTGTTCCAACTCGGCGAGCTTCAGCGTCAGCTCGTCGCGCTGGGTCGCGAGAGCCTTCTGAAACTCATCGTACTGCTGCTTTGCACTGGCGTCACTGTCGGCCTTGAGAGTCGCGATCTGCTCTTCGAAAGCGAGCACGCGACTGTTGAAGCTCTCGACTTGCAACTCTCGCTGAGTTTGTAGCTCCTGGAGCTTAGCGTTCGCGTCAGAGAGCTCCTGCGACAAGCTCTGGGTCTGTTCACGAGTAGTAGCGAGCTCCACGGACAAGCTTCGAGCTTCTTCATGGGCAAGAGCGAGCTCCTGCTTGGCAGCACTGAGCTCGTCTGTCTGCGCCACATTGGCGGCCTTGGCGTCTTCCTGTTCCTGCGTGAGCTTCGAGCACACGTCGATCTGCTGCGTGAGGCGCTCCTGGAGCTCCTTGGCGTGTTCCTTTAGGCGCCTGTAGCTCGCGACGACCTCTTCGATCTTGGCCTTCAGCGTCGAGACGACCTCGTCACGCTGGGCAAGTGTAGTTGCGAACTTTGCTGCGTCGTCATCGCTCTTGGAGCGAAGAGCCTCTAGTTCGTCGCTTGTAGCCTGCACCGACTCGGAGAGCGTGAGAATCTGCGCCTGAGCCGCCTCGAGGTCACTGGAAAGCTGCAGCTCACGCTCTTGGGAGTGCGCAGCGCGGGCTTCTTCGAGTTCCTGGATATGGAGCGTGAGTTGCGTCGCGTGCTCGTGAGACTTGACCAGTTCAAGCGTCTGTCGCTGGGCTTCTTCTTGAAGCTGACTGACAGTCGCTTCCTGCTCTTGAACCTGGGCTTGCAGGGAAGATTTCTCGGACGCGAGAGTCTCAAGAGCGACTTCGTTCTCTTGAAAAGACGAGCGAAGCTCGTCACTGTCTCTTGTGAGATCTGCGACTCGCAACTCGCTAGCAGTCAGCGCACTCACAGCTTCTTGAACTGCAACCTGGGCTTTCGCTTCTGCTTCCTGCAAGACGCAGAGTTCGTCACGAAGCTGCTGAGAACTCGACTCGTGCTCTGCCAGCTGGGACTGCAGTGCAACGTGCTGCTCAGTCAGCGTCAGGTAACTCACACTCTTCTCCTCGTGGCTGGAGCGGAGTTTAGCGAGTTCCGTGGAAAGAGCCTCGAACGCCAGCTCCTTCTCAACCAAGCGGTCTTCAACGGCCTTTAGCGAACCCTCGGAGCTTGCCAACGCCTCCTCCAAACTCGCGACCTGAGCACTCACGCCCTCCTTCTCGGTCACCAGTGCTTCCAGCTGACGAATCGAGGTCTCGGATTCTTCCAGCTTTGACTGAAGCGACGCTTGTCTCTCAGTCAGTTCCTGGTACGCTGCAGTCTTTTCGGTCAAACGCTCTTCGGCTTCTTGGAGCGAGGTCTTGGTGCTTGCCAGCGTCTCCTCTACTCTCGCTTCAGCACTCGTCTTCTCAGCAGCGACTTGTTCTTTCAGCTGACGCAACAAGGCTTCGTACTCGGAGACCTTGACCTGGAGCGAGGCCTGTTCAGCAGTTAGTGCTTTACACTCCACAGTCGTCGTTCTCAAGAGCTCTTCAGTATCCTGGAGTGCCGATCGGGAGCTCGCCACCACTTGCTCGAGGTTCGCCGCACACGTCTCGCTCTCAGTGACTTGGCCCTGCAATTGAGCCACCGTTGCCTTGAGACCTTCGAGCTCTCCCTGCAGTGACGAGTGCTCCACAGTCAGCGCTCGGTGCATCGCCTCGTTCTCCGCCAAGCGCGCTTCAGCTTCCTTCAGAGACGACTTGGAGGTCGCCAGTGCCTGCTTGAGACTCGTGACCTTCTCATCAACGCTCTCCTTCTCAGCGACCTGCTCTTCCAGCTCACGCACCAAAGTCTGGAGCTCTTCGACCTGCGTCTGAAGCGAAGCTCGCTCTTCACTCAACGCTTGGTACGACGCAGTCTTTTCGTCCTGGGTCGACTGAAGCTCAGCGAGTTCGTTGGACGCAGCGACGAGCACGAGCTCCTTCTCAGCGAAGCGGTCGTCAGCTTCCTTCAGAGACGCTTGCGCTGCTTCGAGAGCCTTCTCTAAGCTCACGACCTTGCCCTCGGCGCTCTCTTTTTCACGAGAGAACGCCACTTCCTGAGCCTGAAGCGTCTCAACCTGCGTCTGGAGCTCGTCGTTCCGACTCTGCGCCTTCTCGCTCTCTTCTTGAAGGCGCAGTTGCACTTCCTTGAGCGAGACCTCGATCTCCGCCTTCTCACTCGCCAGTGTCTGCATATGCGCCTGTGAATCGCCAGCAACATCCTGAGCGTCCTTGAGCTGCGTCTGCAGATGGCTGACAGCTTGTTCCAGCGATTCTTTGTCCGTACTCCACTGCGCTGTCAGCTCACTGAGTTCGCGCTGCTTGGCCGCCAGGTTCTCGCTCAGTTTAGCGATCTCCTCCTGCTGGTTCGACTGCACCGCGCGCCATTCCGAGGTCTTCTCGTCCAGCAACGCGCTCATCTCCGCTGCTTTGACTTGCACCAACGCCTCGGATTTCTCAGCGAATGAGAGCTTCGCGGCCTCCACTTCCTGCTCAAGCAGCGCCTTTCTCTCGCTCAGCGCAGCTATTTCCAAGTCCCTCAGCGCAACCTCTTGAGCCACGCGGTTCTCGGCTTCCTTGAGCTCCTGCTCAACGGCCGTCAGCTTGGACTGCAGCTCGTCGACATTCGATTCCAGTGACGTCTTTGCTGTTGCAAATTCCAACGCCAACGCGCTCTTCTCAGCCTCGAGACTCGACAATTTCTGTTCTAGAGCGCTCTTGGCGACCTCGAGCTCCTCCTTCTCGCGCATCGCCATGGTGATCTCCGCCATCGTCTGCTCGACCTGGGTCTCCATCTCGCCGATCTGGAGCGTGAACGACTCGTGCGCCGCCTCGAGTTCCTTGGCGAGCTCGGCATTTTGGGCCTCCATCGCCGCTGAGTTCGCTTCGAGCTCCTGAATCGACGCTTCAAACTCGCTGATCCTTGAATGAAGCAGCAAATTCTCGTCCTCGGCGCGTTTGCGCCAGCCCTTGACCTCGACGATCTCGTCCTCCAGGTGGAAAATCTCGCTCTCCATGGTCTTCTTCATCATCGACTTGTCCGTCTCGAGCTGCGCGATCTTGTCGGCGAGCTCCGTGAGCTGCTCCTCAAGCTCCTGCTGCGCCTCGTCTTGTGCCGAGGCCGCGCGCTCGTTCTGCTGCTCGAGCTCGAGGTTTTGCTCTTTCAGCAGCGCGATCTCGTTGAACAGGCGGCTGCGCTCGTCCTTGAGCATGTCGGACGTCGTTCGAAACGCTTCAAACTCAATCGATTTCTCCTCGAGCAGGTTCTCCGTCTGAATGAGCTTCGCCAAGACCTGCTCGTGCTCCTTCATCAGGTCCTGGTTCTCATTCTCTGTGTGCTTCAAGTGCGTCTCAATCGTCCCGCTCACGCGCATCTTGTGCTCAAGCTCGTCTTCTAGATCCGCAAGACTCTGCTCGGCGTCGGCGAGTTTCGCCTCGAGCAGCGCCTTCGACTCGGTCTTCTCCTTGAGCGCGGCCTCGAGACTCTTCTGCGTCTCGTAGGCGGCCTGGAGCTTCTTCTCCATCTCAATCAACTCCATGAGCGCCGCGTGGAACTCCTTGCGCTCGGCTTCAGTCGCAGCAGCGTTGTTATGCGAGGGCGAGCCAGAGCGACTCGTGACCTCGGCGACCTTCTTCTCCAGCGCAGTTAGCTGGCGCGTCTGCTGCTCAAACTCGACCTTGGCCTGCACGAGCGATGACCGGAGCTCTTCGACCTCGCGGTCCTTCTCCTCGGTCGAGTCGTAGTCCGACTTGCTGGCGTTGAGCTCATTAATGCGCTCTTCGAGCGTGTCGTTCTCGTTCTTGAGGTCCGCGATGGCCTTCTCGAGTCCCTCTTTCTCCTTGCGCAAGCGCTGCAAGTCCTCTTCAAGGCGACTCACTTCGTCGCGTAGCTCCTGCTTCTCTGAGTTGAGCTCGTTGATCTGGATCGTGAGCGAGCCCTGGGACTCGCGCAGTTCGTTCTCCAGCTCGAGCTTGGCCGCGATCGCGCCTTCCAGCTCGCGCATGAGCGTCTCAAGCTCAAGAGCCTTCTCCTTCTGCTGGTCCAGGAGCTGCTCGTAGTCCTGACGCAGCTTCACAGAGCCATCGGCGGTCTTGGCGACTTCAAAGATCATGCGCATGTTCTCCGCTTTGACGCTCGCCATCATTGTTTCGCTCTGTTCCAGCGAGCTCTTGGCGCGTTCGAGCTCCTGTTCGAGCTCAACAATGTTCCTGAAGCTCAGGCCCGAATCCAACGGTTCTTGGAGAACACTGTTCGCCTCTTTGTGGCTGCGCTGCGCTTGCTTCACGACCTCCAGCTTCTGTTTCAGGCGCTCGCTCTCCTCACTGGCGCGTTCAATCTGTTCGCGAAGAGCGTCGATCTCCGAGTTCAGCCGCTGATTCTCATCCTGCGAAGCCTGTAAAGCCGTCGTGAGCGACTGCACTTCGCCTTCAAATCGCTCTGCGCGTGTCTCTGCTTCTCCAGACTGCTCACTAGAAGCCGAAAGCTGCTCCTGAAGCGCCGAGATCGACTCGGTCAGCTCACTCACAGTGTGTCGGTGCTCCTCGGCTCTACTCACAGTCTCCTTGACGCTGCTCAGGATCTGCTCCACGTCCCAGTTCTCCTCACCTTCACCGTCTTCTGCTACTGACGAACCAACCAATCTCACTAGCTGCGAGCGGATGCGCAGGATCTTCTTGGCGTCTCGATGCGCGAGCGCCTCGGTCTCCACGAGCTTCTCAGTGAGCGTCGCAACACTGGTTTGGAGACTTGCCTTGTCCTCCTCGAGCTTCGTGACCACGCTCTGGAGCTCCTCGTCCTTCTCCTTCAGCGACGACACGTGCTCGTCCACGAGGTTCGAGATCGTCTCACGGAGCTGCTCGAGCTCCAGGACATCGTTCTCCTTCTCGGCGAGCAGCGAGTTCTGGCGCTTGCGAATGTGGCTCATCTGGAAGCGGATTTCGTCGTACTGCGCCGCGAGGTCCACGGTGGGCGGGTCACTCGGGTACTCGGTTAGTGAGTTGACCTGCTCGGCCAAGGCCTGGATCTCCTCGCGCTTGGGGAAGTCAATCGACGGCGAGATGATCTCGTAGTTCACGTCCAGGTCCGGGCCCTCAAGCTGGCTCTGGAGCTCTTCGAGGTGCTTGATGCGCGCACTGGCAGTCTGGTGCGCGAGCGACAGCGCGTTCACCTGCTCTACAAAGCTGCTTCGCTCGCGCTGCCATTGCGCAGCTTCACTATCGAGTTGGCTCTGGAGATCGGCAGCCGAGCTGTAAGCCTTTGTCAATAGAGTCTCGAGGTCTTGGATACGAGTCTCAGCCTTCTGCTGGTGATCTTGCCGAGAGCTCTCAGCTTGCAGCCGCTCTTCGAGCTCGCCGTTGAGCCTCAGCGTCTGGTTGAGTCGCGACGCTACTTCAGTATAGAGCTGCTCGGCGTCCTCCTGCTGCTGCTGCATGAGCGCGACCTGGTGCTGCAGCTCCGAGACCTTGGAGACTAGGCGGTCGTTATCGCGCTGCGCGTCCTGGATCTGGCGCATCATGTCTCGCTCCTGTTGCTGCTTGTCATCGATCGTCGACGTGAGCTGGTCCTTTAGCCGCGAGTTTTCTTCTTTCGTCACAGATACACGCGTCTGTTCGCTCTCAAGCTGAGTCGAGAGCTCCTCGAGTTTCTTCTCCAGAGCGCAGAGCTCCTGGGCCTTCGAGGCTTCCGCTGAGCCCTTGGTGCTGAGCTCCAGCTCCAGCGCGCGCACTTTGGAAATCGCGGCCTCATGCTCGCCGATCTTCTCCTCGAGTTGCATCTGCAGCGTGTGGTAGCGCGCGATCACCTCCTGTAACTTCGCCACGAGCTCCTTCTTCTCCTCTTCCTTCTCGACGAGCTCCTGTTCGAGCGCCGTGACGCGTGCTGCCGCGGCAAACGCAGCGCTATTCGATGAGGACGACAACGACTGTTGCGTGGCGCCACTGCTGTCAACCAGCGGCTTGACGGGGGATTTCAGGATCTCGTTTTCCTCCTTCGCCTCCTGGAGCTGCTTCTGCATGACGCGGCACGTGCCCACGACGTGCTTGAGCTTCTCAATGAGCTCGTGCTTCTCAGTCTCGAGCTTCTTCACCGCGGCGTCCTGCACAGCCATCTCGCTCGACGCCTGGTCGGCGCCCGAGCCTGCTGCTGCTGACGATGAAGAAGAGGCCCCGACGAGCTGCTCCTTCTCGGTCACGACCGCCTGGTACTGCTGCTGCAGTTGCTTGTAGCGCGCCACCACGTCGTGCAGCTTCTTAAGCAGCAGCTGGTTCTCCTGCTTCATCTTCGCGTGCTCTGCTCCGCAACAGACATACACACAGTCACAACGCAGCGCAATAGTGAGCACCCCCACGTCGCCGTATACAACGTCATACGGCAGACAATACACACAAAGACAGTGAAACCGTACTCACCTGCGTCTGGACCGGCGCCTCCGCCGCTGCCGGTGGACTCCATGGCGGACCGCGGGCGTGCTGCGTGAGAGAGATGGCGAGTGAGCGCGCGGGATCTCCACGTGTGTGCTTGTGTCGTGGGTCCAGTTCATAGTTCATGTGCCCCTGAGTACCACGCTGGTGTGACCCACATCAACATTCGTGGGAAAAGGCACAGTTTCATTCCGCAAACCTCTTTAACCTGGCATGTCGACTTATTATCACCCTTGTGGTATAGTGTTGTTACCACACCACGTTCTTGAGCTGCTACTTAAATTACAAGGTGAGTATTACCTCTAATGTCTCACCGTGCCCATTCAACAAAGCGTATCCATTTGGCAAAACTTGAAAATCTAGAAACGTACTTGGTCTGCGGTCTCCGATGGAGTACCAAGTGGCGGTGCACGACGCGGCAGCAGCACAAGCGCGAGCTCGTCGCGTAACAGCTGCTTGCGCTTCTCCAGCAGCACCGCGAGCATCTGCTCGACCTTCAGTTGCTGCTGTAGGTGCCGCGCGTCGCCGGCCGGCGGCTCCTGTGTCTTGCGCCGCTTGCTACTGCGATCCGGGAAGCATGCGCTGAAGCCCACGCGCTCGAACGAGTTCTACACGATCAGCACAATCAAGCAGCATAAGAAGATGAGTTACACATTGTATGTGGCACTGGGTACTTTAGAAGACGCGCAAGCAAACTCACGATTTGGTTACGCTGCATGCTCGTGCGCTGTTGCCACGTCGCCACGTCTTCTTCGTCGACGAGTGCGCGCTGGAAGACCGCAGCTGCTGTAAAGATCGTCGCGTGCTTGTTGTCGCCCGACTTGGGCTCGTCCTCTACCCGTCTGCTGCAAGAAATCGATCCACCATACAGAGAGCGGCACGTCAGTACCTATCTCAACAAACAAAGCACACTCGGCCCTGCACACAGTACCTTACCTGTTGCTGGGCTGGCCCAGGGCTTGCGCTGACACCTCGAGATACTCGTCCCAGGCTTGCCACTTGGAGGCGACACACGTCGATGCTGACTTCGAGAGCGACTCTTCTGCTCCATTCTCGACACGCTCATGAGGCAGTTCGTAGCACCGATCGTGCACTACACACGCTGCGCTTGAGCTGAAGCCAAGCAGCTCGTTCACGCCGTCGTGCTCTTCTCCAAAGATGTGCGCGAGCTCCGTCAATAGCAGAATCAGGTCCATCTCGGAAAGGCACTTGCTGTCCGCTTCGTCTTCGTCCTCAGAGGCAGGACTACCACCATTGGGCTGCGGGTCTTTACCGTCGCTGTGCTTTCGTCGCCGACGTGGAGACGACCGCGTCGACCGAAAGATCTTCCAGCACGTGACCTTCACGGCCTCAAAGTCCGCGTCTTTCTTCAGAATGCGCCGCGCGCGCTTGAGGAACTCGGTCGGTGTCGTCTGCAGCGCTGTGAGGGCATTAAACGAGCTGCGATTGCCGTCATTATCACCACCGCCGCCACCATGGATTGCTCTCCTATCGACGGGCCACTCGCTGTGACGAAATGCGTCTCGCCATGATGCTTTAATGTCGTCACGAGTGCCAATGGGCGTTGAAGGCGCTTGTTGTCCCTGCGTCTTAATTATGCAGTGCTGAATGTGCACAAGCGCATGCTTCAGCATCTGTCTTGCCATTGAGGACGAGCCATGCGGAAGATCCATCCAGACACGCAGACTCACGTTCTGGAACTCCAGAGAACCGAATGGCGGCGCTTCCTGCGGCTGTTGCTGTTGTACTGGCTTTGGGAGGACGACGCTCAGGATCTGACGCAGATCCACGACATACACATACTGCGCATCGAAGCGCACGAGCAGCTGGTACTCCTTGCGCTGCTTGCACATCAGCAGCTCAAACTGGAACTGCGTCTGGTCCTCGCTCGCGTCACCCGCGCGGAAGACGCAGTAGCGCGCGCCAACATGGAAGCAGCACCACGCCGTCGCTTCTGTCTCTGCTGCGGCGGCGTTCGCTTGTGCTGGAACTGGCGGTGGCAGCAATAGAGCATTGCTGGCTGTCTCGTTGCTCCCATTGCTCGTCCAGTCGCCTGTTGTAGCCCTGCGCATCCAGAGCTGCGCGTCCAGGAAGTGCACGCGGTCCATCCCGTCTCTCGTACTCTTCTCAAAGTTGCAGCTTGCTTACCACAAAAACGTTGCAATTGCGATAAAATAAAAAATAAAAATCAATTTGGAAGTTTACCTTTTTATCTTTCTCCCAACGCGCCACATACAAATGGCAAGTACACGTTGTTGGGGAGAAAAGTCTTTTTTATAGTTTTTGTGCTACAGCCATTTCTCTAAGTCGTTGAGTGACTGGAACAGTCATCCCTCTTTTTAAGCCGTAACGACAAACCTCTTTACAAGCTACAACATCTTTGCAAGCCAGCCCAATGCTTCGCTGTGTCCATTCCAAACTCACTCTCATCTTGCGAGTGAGTTCATGCGCACGCCTTCCTCGAACTAAAGCAGGGAAGGACGACCGCATATCAGCGCGTATACGATACCATAAGAGCTCTATCTGTATCTGTCTCAGTAATAGAAGACATGAGGCTCACGCGACTGGTCTCCGTCGCGCTCTCGGCCATCGCGATTGCCGCTGGGGCCTTTGGGTCACGCAACAATGGCGGCGTCGACGCGAGTCCCGACGCCACTCGCGTGCGCAAGAACTGGGAGCAGCTGAGCTCCACACAGCGAGGTACGAGCGCATTTGTCTGTCTATCTGCATGAGTATGCGTGTGTGGCTGATACATAGCTCTGTGTATGGGTTCTTGTTACTCGTAGCCACGTACCTGGAAGCCGTCGGCGACGCGATGAAGTCGGGCAAGCACCTGACGTTCACCAAGATCTACATGGACGCGAATGGCCTCGAGCGCGTGCGTGCGACCTGCGGCGCGCCGGCCTGGTACCGCAAGTGGCTCTACGGCTACGAGAACATGCTGCGGTCCCTCGACGCCAAGTACGCGGACGTGACGCTGCCGTACTGGAACTTTTTCCACGACTCGGCCAAGCGCATGTCCTCGCGCAGCACGTGCAACGACGTGCAGAGCTGTTCAAATTTTCTGACCGACTTTGGCGGCAGCGAAGGTGACGACTACGAGCTGCCGTACACGATCAATGGCGTGTTCATCGCCGGCAACTGCGTCAAGACAGGGATTACGCAGTTCGGCTGCACGGACCCGAGCGGTAAGAACTGCGAGAAGTGCATCCCGCGCGGCGACTGGGACGTCGACATGTCCACGTTCGAGTTCGGCGCGTCCGCGTTCCCCGAGGTGCTACGCCACGCGAGCAAGAGCTCGACGCCCTTTGACACGCTGCGCGAGAGCATGCAGACGCGCTTCCACTGGAACCTGCACAACCTACTGGGCGGCGTCTACGAGACCCAGGCCGCGGCCTTCGACCCGGTCTTCATCGGCCACTAGTGAGTACAGTACTACTTAGTGCGCACTTGAACTTCGTTTTTAGCGTATTTCCACGTGTGGCGCTAAATCCTGCTTGCTTGCTGTGTAGCACGATGCTGGACCAGATCTACCACCTATTCAAGGTCTGCCACAAGGACGCAACGATCATCGGCACGTGTCAGACGACTGACGGTGAGGCCATCGGTCCGAACAGCACGATCCCCATGCAGCTCGATGGGAAAGCTGTCGAGGACCACACGGACACTGCTGCGTACTTTACGGGTGTTGGCAAGACGTTTGCGGACCTCGAGGCATCTACGGACTACGAGATCGACCCGTTCCTCGAGGCGCTGCTGACCGAGTTCTCGGGCGACCGGTGCACGCGTGCCGTGGCCCCAGCGCTAACGTGGGCCAAGGAGAACCTGATGGTCGACACGAACGTCACGATGGACTTTGCGCACGCCATGGCGCTCTGTGGTAAGTCCTCGCTCACGGGCAACAACACGGGGGACGAGGCGCCGTACACGGCCGTGGTCTGCGAACTCATGGCGCGCGCCCAGAACGGCGCGTTCACGAACTTCAGCACGCCGATCCGTGAGACCTTCAAGGCCCCAGCGGCGTTGCTGCCGAGTTGCATCGACATTCTGGCGGCCATCGTGACCGACACGATCGAGCTGAGCATCGCCGAGGAGTGTCGCGCGGCGATCTTGAAGGAGACGGGTGAGAGCACCGCGGACTTTGTGGTCAAGACGAGCGGCTTCGCTGTCATCACGCGCGGCGAGGACGGCGGTGTCAAGTATCTCAAGGCCAAGAAGCAATAGAGAGCTTTTGAGTTGTTTCACTGGTTGGGAATAGAGAGAACGAGCGACCGTGGCGAACGAAGTCACCAGGTCGCAGCAGAGGGTGTGTTCGACCAAGATCGAAGAATCAGTGATGCTATATCTGTATCTTCAGGCCTAGAGTCCCATGACTATGGTCATGCGACCTTGTACGAGCTCTTAACTACGTGAGTTTCAATAAGAATCGAGCCATCTTTCTCGAGGCGAGACCTCGGGAAGCAGAATGAGTTTGTTTACTTTTCGTGACAAAATAGTGTGGGCCACACTCAAATCGGACCGCTCATCTTGTCTTTTTTCTTGTGAAGAGTGGCCGCATCATAAATCTCACATCAAAGAGCTCAATCGATCGATCACCACGAAGCAAGCGCATCCGAACACCTCTCCTGGACGCGCGCCTGCATTCCTAGCTTCAGCACGATCATCACCTGCACACACACGTTGCGCCTTTCACCCAGCTCTTCCTACACTACTCGCACTTAAAAGCCATGGCGTCTGCGATGGCGACGAAGCGTCTGCGCAAGGAGTACCTAGCGCTGCAGCGCAAGCCCGTGGAGAACATCATCGCCGTGCCGCAGGACTCGAACATCCTCGAGTGGCACTACGTGATCACGGGTACGGTCGACTCGCCCTATGACGGCGGCTTCTACCACGGGTGCCTCAAGTTTCCCCCCGAGTATCCGATGAAGCCCCCATCGGTGTACATGACGACGCCGAACGGCCGCTTCAAGACGAACCAGCGCCTCTGCCTCAGCATGTCAGACTTCCATCCGGAGACATGGAACCCCATGTGGTCCGTCAGCTCCATCCTCACGGGGCTCTACTCGTTCATGGTGCGTCGATTGGCTCTAGTGGCGCATATGTGTACTCTCTGGTTCACTAACACGGTGTGATGTGCGCCTGAACACTACAGCTTGAGAACCAGCCGACGCTAGGCAGCATCACGACCACAGACGCACAGGTACAAATATGCGTGGTCGACACAATTCCGGCCTCGTGGACGCCGACGGACTGACTGGTTGTACCGCTTGCATGTGCGCCTCTGTGGCTTGGACAGAAACGCAAGTTTGCGGCCGCGTCGCTCGAGACGAACTGCACGAACGCGACATTCCGCAAGCTCTTCCCGGAGCTTGTGGAGCTCCAAAGGCAGCGCGAAGAAGAGAAGGCGCAGCTGAACAAGCTCCGATCTGCGGACGGCACCGACGCGTCGTCCTCAGCGTTGACCGCGTCCGGTGCTGCGAAGTCTTCTGAAGCCTCCAACAGCGCCGCGACGTCTTTCCTCGAACGCTTTGAGACCGACGAGCTCGTCGTGCTCGGCGTCCTCGGCGTGCTCATTTGCTCAGTGCTGACGCTCGTGTACTACTGGTTCTCGTGAGAGACGAGAGAGAACCCTGGAATGAATAGAAAACGTCGCTTGTCAGTGTGGTGGTCATGGAGGAGAACGCGAGACGAGAGCGGCGACGACGTCCAGAACGAGCACATACGGTGGTGCTTGCTGCTGTTGCGACTTCGTCACAACTGCGTCTGCATCTCTTTCTTTCAACAGTCTATGACTAATTTTTTATTGCTCGCTTGTTGTTTACATTTTATCTTCACTCGTTTCCACTCATGTGTTGCTTGGCTCTCTCACTTCGTTGCGTGTCGACGGCGAAGCAAACGCTGGTGGTCGGAACGGCGCACCCGACTCGACTTCTGATGTTACTGGCATGAACGTTGGTGAAGGTGCTTGTGGGAAGCAGCTGGCTGGCCACGCGGTCTCCAGAATGTGAAAGATCTTGTCGCTGCTCTTGCGTATCTCCACTGCGTTCGCGACGAATGCTGCAGCTTTCTCTGTCATTTCCTGCCCCAATGTACCGACGGACTGCGCAATGCCTCCGTGGGGAAGCGGAGAAGCCTTTTTGCTCGCACTTAGCATTTTCTCCTTCACCACTACCAGCTTTCTCATCTTTGTCTCTTCTTGGAAATGGACATTGAGGATGTGCTGACTCACGTTCCACAGTTCGTACAGCGACTGCTGCTCCAGCAAGTGGATGATCGTGCACCCAGCAAATTGAACACCATCACCGAACCGCTCACAGATCGAGACCCCATTCCGCGACGTGCAGCTCAGAAACTCCAGCGCGCTCCAGACGTGGTAGAAACTCGAGGTGTTGGGCATCGCTTCTGGATGGGAGAATCGAGTCGCTTGCCACTCTTGTGCAATCCCGGTTGCGTGTAGCATCCGATGAAGCTGCTGTAGAATGCATCTGAACACTCCACCTAGACGCGGATATTGTGCCGCACTGTGCTGATGTGATGAAGAAGAAGGCGCCCGCTCATCCTGCAAAAACATGACAACACAGAAATCCAGAATTAGTGACAATCGAACAACGTTGCTGAGATCCAAAGTTTCAGGCTGCGAGCATACCATGATGTCGCTCAGCAGCAACAAGAAGCTGAGTCCGTTCCCGATTTCTCGGAGGCAATGGAACACGTGCGCTTCCAGCTCTTCACTGTCGAACAGGTGTTTGAATTTGCCTTCAAAGTAGCCGAAGCATCCTCCTGTTCGGTACATGAACCTCGGAAAGCGAAACGGAGGAATCGCGGTGCCCAACGCTGGGATGCACAACTGAAGTACGTCTTCTACCTGAGATGTGACAACAGCAATGAAGTCAGCAACCTCGTAGAATGACTGGAATCACAAACCTGAGAATGCAAGATACCTTTGCTTCAATGAACTGCCGACACTCGTCGACAATCTCGAGGAGTTGATCCGGTGACAGCAGATCAAGGAACACCTTGGCGTGCTTCAACCTGTGTACGCAAACAAGAAACAAAAGATGACGACCAGAAAATCTATCCAAGCTTTAAAGTAGAGAAGAAAACCCACCCGAAAAGCCCCCGGTAGTTGACATCAGCGACTTCAGTCTTCTGACAAGCATGTGAGGCCGCGCTTGAGGTCACCCGACTCACCAGTCGTACATTCTCGGTCAATACGTCATCAGCGTAGATATTTGGTACGCACAACTTTAGTTCAAATGGCAGTGGCACTCGTTGAAAGCAGCAGGAGAACACGCTGTAGCTGAAATGCTGGCACAAGTCCAGGAGCAGAATCTGGCTTGCGTAGGCTCGTATCCGTGAAGGAATCACGATTGGTGGGAGAGCTTCGGCTTGTGCATCAGGAATCGATCCTTGAGCGTCGACATCTTGCATCATGTCATCAAACTCGTCCACGGGAACCAGGATTGATAGCAACGCATGTGCTGATCTCAGAAGCTGAAGTGACTCCCACGAGTCCAGCATGCTCGTTACGTCGCTTGCCTCAACTTTGCTGAACCACTTCTCGAGATCTTTCATGATCTTGAGGTGTACGTGCTGACCAAGAAGAAAAGTCAGGTTGTAACTCTCCCCAAACACCTCGATTCTTTTCGCATCTGCAACCCATTCCAAGCTTGGGTGCGTTGCTTTGATAGCTCGTCCTTTCGAGCTCGATTTCGTCACACTCGATCCCGCTCGTGCTGTGCCATGAGCATCGTCGTCCCAAGAGTCGTTCAACTTGTGCAGCGCTTCGCTCGTGCAGCTAACGTACATCTGATCCGCCAGTATGTACACGAGTTGGTCGAAGCATAGCTTGCCTTCAGCCTCGGCCTCGTCGAACAGAATCTGACGCTTCAGCTGGTACAAAGAGTAATTTGCAGCATCGTTGTAGATGTCGACAATCGACATGAGGGGGTGCAATCCCAGCGAGGAAGTGGTCTGCAAGCAGTGCTCCACTAGTATCCACGGAAGCGACGTGTCCGTTGGAAACTGGGGGCATTTGGCGATTTCCAAGTAAAGCTCTCGAAACCACAAAGTGGAGAAATCGCCGAGCTCGCTTAGAGTGGCTTCGAGACTCAGCACCCGTGAGAACGTACCCGCTTCCCGATAAAACTGCTGCAAGAGGTCAACATCTGAGCTAAGGAGCAATCAATCACATCAGACGCAATACACAATCTAGCCGAATTACAATGGGTGGATGGATGGAGCGTACCTCTCAAGATCCTTCTTGAAGGAAAACAGGCTGGACGCTGCAGATTGCTTGGAGTTCAGATCTCCCATCGATCGCTTCGCGTACACCGCATTAACAAGCGTCCCGAGCATCTGCACTTGACACAACGTCGGCGCCGCAGTGACATCACCGATGTCTGGAAACTTCCGCTCTTTTCGCTTTTTCAGAAAGTCTTCAGCAGTAGATTTTGTGTCCTCCCAGTCGCCGCACTAGCCACACATCTCACAGTGATGAGCAAACTTGACAGCATCAAAGAAACACCACAACTGCAAACTTACCGTCATGCGAACATCGTGAAGAACTTTCGTGCAAACCAACTTTCGCTTGTGAGCGCGATGCAGGATCGGTAGCACGGTATGCTGAACAAACTTCTGTGTCCGCTGGTAGATGTACCGCCGCACGCACAACGTTACCCATGTTTCATGGCTGCGCAAGACCTGCGCGACTGACTTGATGCAGTAGATGACTTCAACCATTGCGCTCATCTCATCCTTCGTGAGGTTGTACTTGGTCACCCGCTCGTACTCCACATACGGGCTGCCAAAGTGAACCTCCATTTGTTTTAGCGCGTCATTCGACCGCGGATACTAGCACCACAACAAAATATCGTCAGCTTCGTACTCACAACTTCATCAACACCTGTAAGCGCGCTCACCTGGTACTTGGCTGCAAGGAACAACAAGAAACTGCTCTTCCAACTGCTCATGTGTCCCAAAGCTTCGAGGACAAGATTGTAGAGCGCAGCATTTTGCTCTGTGCCGACAGGTCCTTTTGCTGCCTGCATCAGACACACAAGTGAGTGTAGGACCTCCATCTTCAGAATGACACTCAAGGCATACAGTACCAAGTTTAGCGCATGCATCAGACGTGGCAGCAGCTCCTTGCAAACTCCTTTCATCTTCGTTGAAGTCGCTGGCAAGTTGAGGATTGCATCCAGATATTTCGTATTCTCTCCGATGCAGATCTCGCTCTTGATGACGTTCGGTGACTGAAACGCGCTCACCGGCATGGCATTAATCTCTGCCAATATCGGGACAACAGGGTACCGCTGAATCACTTTGGCTGCCTGTCATACCAACCATTTGTTTGAGCCCGATGCCAACAATGTGAGTAGCCCATGGCGTGCAATCCTACAATAGCAATCACAGGAGTTGTCATACCGCTTCCATTGCCTTCTTCTCAGTTGCTCGATTGTTGCTGGCTTTCGTGTTTTGCCGTGATTCGTCGAGAACTGAGAGGAGACTGGGGAGTACGCGGATGTACTTGAACTTTTGATCTGGCACGAGGCAAATGTCGTCGTCGATGTGCGACAAACAGTGCTTCAGCAGCAGGTACACGACCTGGTCGAAACTAGACACATCAACAGAGATGTACAGTGCTCAGATTTCGACCATCGCACTATCAAATAAAGGCTTCTTACCGCTTGACATTTGTCAAGTTGTGACGCAGCGAGTCCCAGATCGATCCTTTTGACTGCGACGAATTACCGATGAAATCCTGCAGCCGATGAATATCTTTCTCAACTTGCTCAGCGTCTTGAACGTTTTCCTGTACATGTTTGAACGCCCTGAGAGAACAAGCCAGTTAGATCGTGTTACATGGCGGCCAATTGCATGTTGCTTAATGATATACGAACCGTTTGAACACTGAGAAATCGTTGCGCAGACTGCTTTTCGTGTCGTGGAGCTGGTTGAGCTGCAGCAGCACATCCATCACGTCCAGCAGCGTGTCTATCAGCATGTCCGGAATGACGCGAGTCGTGTTCTCGTGAACTGTGATGCGCTGAATGTTGTCGCTCAGCATCACCACAGTCTGCGAGCAGTAGTCGCTCAGCACCTTGATCTTCTCGACCTGCGGCTGAAGCACTGTTGTTCAGCCACAACAAACGATACTCCATTCAATCACCATCCCATAGGCGAACACATCTCAGAAGAACAACTGACACACTGAATGTTTCGCACCTGTGAAGACTGCCAGGTAGTACTGTATCATCTGCGCCTGGTCGGCCTCTTGCACCATGGGAGGGATCGCGCGTGCACAGCTTCGCGCGCAGTAGATATCCTGCACCAGCAGCTCTCCCTCCCTGTGTTTTCGCTGCAGTTGGCGCACTACTTTCATCTCGTCTGCAAACATGAAGCCCAGCGCGCACTCGTGTGCAAACTCGTCACTGGATGGCGGCGGCGCGAGCGAAATGCCGAGCGCGCGGCCGTCACAGCCTCCACTGGGGGTGCGGTCGCTGTGCCGACACGAGTGCGCGCAGAACTCTCGCAGCGCCTCGCATGCGGTGCCGGCATTCGCCGGCGATGGAACGCGCAGCGGAGCGTCGGCGTCATAGACCGTATTGGAGGGCTCCATGGCCATGTTCGCCAGACTGACGCTGAGCCGAGAAGCGGGGCGGACTTGTGCCCTTTCGGATTGAAGTTGAACCTCTTAAAAGAGATGACATTCACTCTTGATTAGTTTTGAAGGGTGTTATGTGGACAACAACGACAATGGCGGAAAAATAGTGTGGGCGACATAATTTTCGGCTATATCGGAGCAACAGCTCAGGATTGCCAGTTGCAGAAGCACTCAGGAACCATGAAGATGCCGATGCAGGTGAAGGCACTGCTGCAGCGCGCGACGACGAGCAGCTCTCTGCGTACCAGCCGCACAGGTGGCGCCAGCAATGCGGCGATCAAGACACAGAGCTCTGTCCATGCTCACGCTCCAGCGCTCGTGCAGTTGGTGCGTTCGTTCTCTGGCTCTCTCGCGCGCTTCCACAGTCATGACGACCACACGAAGGTTGGCGGCGGCGGCGCGAAGCCAGCGGTCGGAGCTCACGACCACGACCATGATCACGATCATGATGACGATGACGATGGTGATGAAGACGAGGAAGACATGGAAAGCGTCGTGGACATCGGACCATCGGGCAAGGAGTTTGGCGGCCCGCAGCGCGGTGGCAAATTCAAGGAACCCACGCGCTTTGGCGACTGGGAGCGCAAAGGACGGTGCACGGATTTCTAGGCAGCGATACGTAATAGCGAATGAATACAGACAAGCGATTACGTTGAATTAATTCATTTGCTTCGTATAGGTCGCAAACAGCGCTTCATCTCCTCCACGCCGTCGCCGTAAGACACTCGAGACGCGCATTGCGTGCCCATGCATGTGCGCATTCGAGTGCGCCATAAGAAAGCGAGTACTCAGCCTCTTCGCATGCGAGCATGATCGCCAATCGCACACCCCATAGTAACCGTCGACAAAAGAAACGGCAACATCCACAGCGAAAAAAAGAATCCACACAGGCAAGCGACTCATAGGCTTCGCTTGCTCGTGTGGATTTCCACCTCACACGCTCACTTGCCATCTCGCAATCTCACACGACACAGAACCTGGTCTGCACGCGCGTGTTGCGACTGAGCGAGCCGTCAGCAGCATCGCGCCTCGTTGCGCTTTTGCGTCGCAATCTTGTCGGTGCATTAGTGCTATTTTTGTATTTTTGCATTCTCCGCTTTTCAGAACCGCCTTTTAAAGTCAATAGACCTCTCGAACCCAATCCATAAATCAGAATCTCGTTTGAGAGGACGACGAATGCGAGCGAGCCAAATGGGTTGAATATGCGACATCTGGTTTCGCGCACGTGCGCTTTTCTCCAGCCCGCGTTCCAGATCTTTCCCGGGCTCGCAACGAATTGCCCAGCCAATCAATCTGTCACCAAAAGGAGGTCCTACTATCCGGAAAGAAAAAGCTGCTGACAAAGAAATAACAAAGCGTTGTTGTGGGTGAACATATTGAGCGGAGAAAATAAAATAAGCGATTGGCTCTTCAGCGTCGCAAAGTGCAGAATTGGTCTCCTCACAAACCAAGAAAAGCAGATCGAATACGTTGTCAGCGGCACGCGTCAACTTTAGCCAAATCACGCTGGACCTTTATGGTAACATACCCTCTCAAGACCGATACTGAAGTTCCCTTGCTAACCTGGCTACGGGACAAAGGTATCCTTTTAATTGCTTCGGAGCTCCCCCGCACCTTTTTGCGCAAATCAGTACGCTGTTGAAAACCGCATGCTACAAGCGTCTCTCATTTCCTCGTACTCCTTCTCAGCGCAGTTTTTGCGCTGAGAATGAGTGGCGCAACAATGGAAAAACAAAGATGGGTCATAAAAAGACCGAACGAGAAACGTGAGGCTCGCCGCAGCAAATTCTCAACCGTGGGGAGCGCTGCGAGCCTGAGTTGTTTCACTCTCGAAAACGCGCACAAGAAGCAACTACCCCTTCAGCAGCACGCAACGCGAAAAAGCAGTCATGGACAAAGTGCAAGTGTACCTGGACAAGTGGTCGAAGGACCTGGACAAGTTCCCAATCCTGCACAAGGCACAGGACGCCACGGGCATCGAGAAGCTCTACCTCGTCGCCGGTGCCTCGTCGGTGCTCCTGCTCCTGCTCCTCGTGGGCTTCGGCGCGGGCTTGATCTGCAACCTCGTCGGCTTCATCTACCCGGCGTTCTGCTCGTTCAAGGCGATTGAGACCGACGACAAGAAGGACGACGTGCAGTGGCTCACCTACTGGGTCGTGTACGCGTGCTTCAACATCATTGAGGTGTTCGCCGACTTTTTGCTCTACTGGATCCCGTTCTACTACGCGTTCAAGCTCGGCTTCCTCCTATGGCTGTTCATGCCATCGACCCAGGGTGCGTCGTTCCTGTACAGCCACTTTCTGGCCCCGTTCTTGAAGAGCCACGAGTCGCGCATTGACCGTGCCATGAAGGAGGCGGTGAGCAGCAGCGGCTCGGTGATCTCGGACATCAGCGGTGTTGTCAAGGACGTCGGTCGTGATGTGACCAAGGTCGTCGCCAGCAAGATCGTCGAGAACTCGGTCTCCTCGCCACCAAAGTCGCCAAAGTCCCCACGCTCTTAAATTGACGAGGCTTCTGTAATGTGTGCAGGATCTCACATTCTCCATTCGAGTGAAGCGGAGTGTCCAGTCCGGTGGTCAAGAAGACGCCACGTCAGCCTTGCAGCACGAAAAGGACGCTCGCTTTGAATCGCTTACACACTTAAGTTAGCTTTGGTTTACTTTGCTGAATGAACTTCATTTTTTTCGATTGCGCTGCTGCAAGTCATGTTCATGCGTTATGAACGAGCTTTTTTATGCACGCAGTTCCATTCGATGCTTGGTGCTGTTTTGTAGAGCATTGCGATGCCTCCGCTCGTGCAATGCAACTTGTCGACTGCATCTTTCAATCGCGCCTTCTCACTTTCATTTGTGACGCTTGTAGTGTTAGCTGAAATTCAAAAGGGTGGGCGGCAGATTGTGACGCGCATCATGGCCACTTTTGCATCGTTGAAGTTGCTTCGTCAGCACGTGCGACAGAATGTCACGGGATTGAGGCTCTGCATCACCAAGCGTGCCTCTGACAAACAGCGCCGCAAGACAAAAGCTCTTGTGAAAGGCACAATGCAAACCAGTCAACTCACCGTTGCACTTGCTGAATAAGCTGGGCTGCTGCAGATGTCTACATGTGCAACTGTGAGGACGTCTACCAACCGCGATTCAAAAGGACAACAGCAAACAGCACCTTCCTACGATAGGCTAAACACACTACAGTAAGAACAGAGCACCGCGTCTTCGTGCACACTTGGCAAAGTGCAAACTGAAGCAGTTCAAACTAGTATCCACAATACTGTTAGACCTACGGCATCGACGAGAATGAGTGAGTCTGCCGTCCATACTTACACTGAAATCGCAGTCGCGTTCAATGACGAGCAGGGCTTGAGCGCTGACAATCTCACAGATGTGTCGTTCGCTTTCTCTTTCATCGCGCAACGTAAATGTCTGATCACAGACAACAACATCAGAGAACATCCAGCTTGCAGAAATTCACAGCCCTCTTTTCACACCGAAGATGATCCGACACGCCTTGCAAGCTGTGCATTTGGCGAAGTACTGACGAAAGAAGTATTTCAAAATAGAAGTCGCATCGTCTTTCCAGAGCTGAAGATGATGCTGAGCTCGTGAAGTTGAGCATCTCCTGCAGAACAACTACCAATGAGCTCTTTGTCCGCCAAGCTGCACATACGCCAAGAAAAAGCAATTGCGTACGTAGCTGTCCATTCAGATCAAGCCGTTGTAGGAGCAGATGGAACGTACGCTTGAAGCTGCGCACACTTCGCGATCAGCACACCCAAAGACGCAAATCCAGAGCACAGCTGCGGTCGTGTACTCAACTCCACCAGCACCGCCGGTCAGAGTCACCCATCTCGTCTCTTGTCTTTCGAGAGTGCGCACAACCCTTTTCATCTATTGTACGAGCGTTTTGCAGTCTTTTGAATCGCAGACAACTGCCAAGAATTACTACGTGCAGGCAAGACATCAAGTCAGTGCACTAAAATGGACAAACCTTGAGTACATGAACATAGTAACTCACAGACACAGATAGTCACAATCATATAGGAGCTTGGATACAACAGCAACATATACATGTAACCGCAATACGCATGAGCACACGCGCGTACTTCAGAATGCTTTTTTTCAATCGTCGTTGCTCTCGTGCCGTGAGCTGCCTGGTGTCACTGTCACGCTTCGCAACGACACGTACGCTTCACGTAGGACATGCTCACCAAGCGTAAGCACTTTCGTGCGTAAGTCCGGCGTCTCGAGAAGGCCGTTCACCATGACTCCATCGCAGGCGCTCTGTCTTCCGCTTGATCGCCTCTTGTCTTCTCTGGAAATGCAAGACTGCATTTTGCGGATTCCGCATTCGACACGAAAGGCAACTTCAACTTTGAGGCTCGCTGTGATTGGCTAGAAAAAGTATATTTAGGGAGTTCCATTCTAAACGGTGTTGTGGAATGGGTGCATCTCAACAGAGTCGATCATGCCATCGCCGAGGCGCTGGATCTCCGAGAGCACCTCGAAGATGTTGGGCACCGAGAAGCTGCGTGAGCCGGCCTCGCCAGCCTCGTCCTCAGCGGCAGTGCTGCTGCTGGTCTCGTCTTGGCTCTTTGGTAGCGTCACCAGCAGATTCGACGTGATCGCGCGGAACTTGACCGGCAGGAACGCCTGCGGCTTCCACGTGAGCAGGATCGCGCTGCGCTCGACGCCGTTGAAGAAGAAAAGCGCCAGGTGGCCGAACTTGGCGGTCAGGTCGTCGAGCAGCTGCTGCACAGGGTCAAAGCCGATCATGACCGGTACCGCCGCCAGGTTCATGTTCTTGTACACGGGCGACGCGAACGCGTGCTTCTTGCTGTCCTCCACCTTCATCTTCTTCGCCGGCAGGCGGTCTGTCGACAGCTCGAGGATCGCGTCAAACTCGTACTTGGACGACGCGAACGCCGTCTTCCAGCCCGAAGTGGCAGCGCCTGAGCCGAGCCAGTGCACGAGCGAGTCGTACGATACCTGCGCAAGCGACACGAGACGCTGCACGACGACCTTGCCGGGGGTGAATCGTGTCCAACTCGACAAGCAATCCATGTCTTCGTAATCTGCGGCGATGAACATCGCTGGGTGCGTGAGCGGACTGATGCTCGAGGCTTCGAATCGCTTCACGATCTCGCGGTGCTTGTTGTCGTCCAAGCCACCATTCAGGTCCACCGCCAGCGGCGCCTGGTACCAGTCGTAGCTAGCGAGGAGCTTGAGGAAGCGAAGGAAGCCCGAGAGCACTGAGTGCGGCGTCGACGTGGGGCTCGACGTGAGGAAAATGTGTGCGACCATGAGCTCGATGGCCTCCACACGCAGCGCGTTGCTCAAAAACTTGTCCGCCAACCACCGCTGTGCGAGACGCACGGTCGGTCCGAACGACGTGTTCTTCGAGTGCAGCGCGTGGATCGTGTTCGCGTGCGTCGACAGGTACGCGGTCTCCTGCTTAGTCGCGACGTACTCGGGCGAGTTCACGAGCGCGACCTTCTTCACGCCAGCAGCGCCCGTGACAATGGCCAGCTCCTTCTCACTGTGGATGACCAGGCGGAACGAGTAGCCGCTCACGAACACGTCAATGCAGTCCCGCGCGACCTCGCAGCGGATCTTCTTGTGGGTCTCAAGCTCGTGCGCGATCTGGACATAGAAGCCCGTCTTTGCATGCATGAGCGCGGCCTTGTCGTTCGGCCACGACGATGAGCGTTCGAACTTGAGGTGCAGCACAAGCGGCTCGAGCACAGTGTTCACGTGCGACATCGGCGCTGCCGTCATCGCTTCACCCTTGGAGAACGCAAACGGGTGCGGCTGCACTGGGAACAGGCTCGTGTTGCGGAAACCAGGGTGCACAGGAATCACGTCGAGCACCTTGAGCGGGAGCGAGTCCAAATCGCGGAGCGTCTTGGCAAAGCCGTTAAAGATCACCCAGAGCTTGGACACCGAGTTCATCGTTGACTCAAAGGACGCACTCAGACCCGAGGTCTTGTTCGTTGAGATCGCGGGCACTTCTTCCACATCGAGCGCCGAGTAAAGCGACGCATTCGAGTTCTTGATCAGACTCTGCGACGTGAGCTGCGGGCAGTGCGCCACAGTGATGAAGCGCACAATGGCGTCGATAACCCAGTGCTTCTTGTCTGGCGAGATTTCGTCCCAGACGACGGCTTCGATGATCGCGCCATCCTTGAAACGACGCAGCTCGGACTTTCCTTTCCAGAAAGCGCGGAATGCCTGACTCGCGAGCTTGTCGTCCGCAGCAGGACCCTTGTCGACAATGCGCCACGCATTCTCTGGGTCGATGCGCAGTCCCACGGCCACCTTGCGTCGAGGCGGGAGCGAGCTACCGTTCATGGACCACTCGATCGAGTTGTCGAGGATTGGACGCACGAGGTCTACACGGTCAGTCAGCGCCTTTGAGAGGATCGAGCCGAGCTTGTAGCCCCAGAAGCGCTCGAGCCCCATGTCGTTGATCTGTCGCTTCTCCTCCACAGTGTACGTCTCTTCATCTGCGTCATCCACCTTCATTGGCGCCGGGAACCAAAAGTACTGGTCGTACCGAGTCCAGAACTCGTTCTTCTTGATGAAGAGCGCGCGGAAGTCGTCCATCGAGCAGTGCTGGATGAGCTGGATCGAGTCCTTGGCGCAGTTCTGCAGCTCCTTCCAGGCGCTCTTCGTGATGCGCCCAAACAAGTTCAGTCGGCCCGACGAATCCAGGAACACGAGGTCGAACGACGAGCGGAACGTCTGGAGCCCCTCGGACGTAAGCACGACGCCGCCCTCTGCTGGTGGGAACTGCAGCGGCTCGTCTTCAAGCTTGTGGCTCGCGATGAACTGCACGAGCACCTTGAACATCTGGTCCGACGGCGTCTGCGCGCTGATGCGCTTCTTCAAATATAAATACAGCAACAACATCGAGATGAGGAAGCCGTTGAGCGAGTCGTGCGTCTTGTGGAAACCGCGCTGGCGGATCCACACTTTTGCGAGAATGCACGCCTCGGCGAACTGCGGGGACTCGGTGAGCACGGCGTGGAGCTCGCGGGTGTGCTGGCGCACCATCATGTCTTCCAGGATCGAGTTGTTGTACAGCGGCGTGCGGCACTGCTTCATCTCTTCCTCGGTCATGCTCGGGTCGTGGCGGATGTTGTTGCGCGACGGCGCCAGCTTCGAGAGCTTAAACACGTCCGTTGTGATGACTGGGATCAAGCGAATGCACATCTTCGTGCCCTTGATGCTGAGCTCCGACAGGTGCGCGGGGTTGACGTGCAGGAGTGCGATGGGTTTCTCGTATTCGCCGTTGAAGCCCGCGAGCGTCACCTTGTTAAAGAGCTTCTCGTGGCTTTGCATCTCCGCGACGAGCATGCCCAGGTACAAGTTGCGCTTGTCAATGTATCGGTAGTTGGCAAAGTCCTTTGGCAGGAAGCAGTCGGCAGGCATCTCGACTGCAATGTCGACCGTGAACACGCCGTACTCGGACTTGGTCTTCTTCGCGAACGCCATGTTCTTCAGGATAAAGCTGCCGACGATGTCGAGGCGCGACGGCTTCTGAAACGGCAGCACGATCTCTTTGCGCTTCACATGGTTGCGCAGGTAGAGCCCTTTGGCCTGCAGCAGCTCCTGCGTGACCTGCTGCTCACCGACCGCGTCCAGGATGCTCTTGACCTCGAAGAGCAGCGACTGGATGCCCGCGGAGGACTTGGCGCTCGGCTTGCCCTGCACGGCCTCGAGCAGTTGGTCCACCTGCAGGCGAAAGAACGACGAGCGGTAGGAGTTGGTCGGGTCAGCCGCGTGCAGGTGGCGCAGCTCGCTGGCGCTCGGCAGCGCGTACTTGGAGAGCACCTTGCGCAGCTGCTGCACGTCGACGTCGGCGTTCGCCGTGGCGTTCTGCGGCAGCGGAGTCTGGACGCTCGCCATGTCGGTTGATGAACAGAGAGAGATGGGTGAGACTGCTGCTGTTGCTGGTGCTGATGGCGCTCGTTCTTCCTACACCACCACTCTCAACACTGTTGCACCGTTTCGGACCAACCAGAAAGTTGAAATATGGAAGCTAAATTTCCATCTAGCATCTCATGTGTTGTATAGTACGAAATCGAGTGACTTGGTTTTATTATGCCTCTGTCTATTTTCACCCGAATGCGTTAATCGACAGAGACATAATAAAACCAAGTTACTTGACTATTGTTACTCACAGTATGTTGAATTATTGTGTCTTTTGTAATGCATAGTACTTCAATATCAATGTGTCTTGTACAATACTATACACGTACCGAATATCCTTTGTCAATCCGGACGAATTGTTGATTCGGACAAAGATATTAGCCAATCACAGCGAAACACTTCTTTTCAGCCTCAACCATTTGTCAATCCGGACAGTACCAAAAATGTGGTACATGTACCATCTTTC
>JAADXK010000292.1:0-29963 GCA_023337805.1 Globisporangium barbulae
ATCTGCCACTCAAGACACGATGGAAACAACACAGCAACAGCGTCATATTAACGTGGAACATCACACGCAGCATCGTGTTCGCCAACATCTAGAAGAACCGCAACCACTTCAAACACCGACGCGAGTTACCCCCTCACCCAGTGACGCAGTGGCATTGGATCGACTCTCGACGGCGCCAACATCTCCGATACGCTCTTCGACGCGCTATCGCTGACAACGACATCGACTCTCGCGACGGCCTCATCCGTATCGCATCCGTCTTTGCTCAGTCTCTACTCGTACAGCATCGCCCCTCCCTCAACGTAGAAATGTAGAATAGCTTAACCGCAAAAGGGCTGGCCCCTCTGACAGATGAGAAAGTCCCACCCAACATAACAAGTTAGGTGCTTTTGCCCCCCCCCCACAACCATGAAGAGACAGCCGCGAGTAACAGTTTAGCAAGGTGCAATGTGTGATGAATGCACTCGTATGAACAATAAAAAGCACCACTTCATGCTTCCAGAGCTGGCCACATCCGTCAAACGCTTTGGCCCTCGTCAAATCCGAAGCATTTTCGAGAAACCCCTCCATCACTGCTGCTGGTCTTACTCTTGCTTCATAAAGAGCTTGGCGTCTTGGCGAACGAGGTCGCCGATGTTGTCGCTGATCACGCCATCCATCGCAGCCTGCTTCTGGAGCTGCACGGCCTCGTGGCCCGTGTTCTTGTCGCCCCACGTGAGCAGCACCGCCGGAGTTACTGGTCCACCGACGCTCTTCTTTGTCGCAGCTTTCTTCTTCACAATCTGCACGAGCTCCGGGTTCGTGATGAACGCGTCCGAGTTGGACACGATGCCGCTGAGTTTCTCCATTTTCACGAAGTTCGCAGCGAACTGGAGCGTCAGGCGTGCGTCAAACGCGTGCGGCAGGATGAAGCCGTACGTGAGGAAGAAGACCGGGTACGTCGCCTGCTTGGAGCGCAGGAGCACGCACAGGTTCGCATCAAAGCACGAGAAGAAGATGCGTCGGTTGAGTCCCGCGTGCTCGAAGACGCACTTGATGATCGCGTCCACGTACTCGTTGAGCGCGAACGGCGGGGAGAGGCGCATCGCAGTGCGCCAGAAGTCGTCCGGGTACTTGATCTCGACGTTCAGGCCCACTTCAGCTGGCACGTGCTTGAGCAGGTCTTCAAGCTTTGGGAAGAATTCCACCAAATGGTCCTCATCAGCTTTGGCGACACTGTCTTCCTGCTTGCGTTTCAACGCCAGCGACCCCGAGTTCTTCGTATGTCCGCTACTAGACAAAATTTGAGTCAAGTGCTTGCGCACCCGCTGCTGAAGTTTGTTCTTGCCTTTCACGCGGCTCGCGGGCGTCGTCTGCGAGCGCTGCAGCTGGCGCAGGGTCATCTCGTGAACGCCAATCTCGTACTCTTCAGCCTTTGACCCGTGCGTCCATGCGTTCTTGTCCTCCAAACCGACATTCAGCATAAAGTCGTGGTAGAGTACGGGCACGTAGTCCTTCGTGAGCTGCACGTCGAACTCGACAAAGTCAGCGCCGCTGCGACCGGCGAGGATGAACGACGTTAGCGTGTTCTCACGGGTCAATGCGTGGCGGAACTCCGGTACTTGATGGTACGAGCGCCCCATGCCGCGATGGCCGATGTTCAGCGGCGTGCGAGGTCGCCAGTACGAGCGCCACACGTTTGACAGGTTGTTCATCGGGTGAACAAACGGCTTGATCACCAAGAACGTGAGCGACAGTTGACCGATGATAACACCACCACCACCGTGTGAGGAATGGATTGGGAGCGTCAAGTACCCTTCACCATGTGAGCTGAGCTGTGAAGGCAACAAGTGCACAATTCCGATCTTCGCGCCTTGTTTCTTTGTGTCCTTCGCGTATTCGTAGATTTCCAACTTGAAGCGGTGCGAGAGCGCTGCTGGGTTCGCACTTGCGGCAGCAGATGCGAACACGTTGAGTGGCACTTTGGTGCGGAACACTTGCACGCGAGTTGAGTCGGTATAGTGGATGGTCTTGTCAATATCAGCAAGTCCTTGTTCAGTTTGCTTGAATGTCGATAACGCGAACGACCTTGCGCCATAGCGGATGAATTGGGCACGGATTGAGGCAACCTGCTCGGCTCCAAGCACTTGAATGAGCGAATCAAGGCTTAGAAACTCGCACGTGACGCTCTCAGATGTCTTCAACTCGGCAATCGTCTCAGGCCACGCTCCAAACAGACTCAGTTCGTTGAAAACGGTGCCTCGCTCAAGTTTTCCGATCAACTTGGCACCCAGCGACGTTTGTGGGCCAACGAGCTCGATTTCGCCCTCACAGAGAAAGAACACCCCGTGCTTGCGCTCGCCATACGACAAAATCGAAGACCCCTCGGCAAAGATCTTCGTCTCAATCTTGCCCAGCAACTTCTCTGCGATCTCTGGCTTGATTGCCTTGATCCAGTCAAACTGAAGAAGCCAGGATGGTGATTGGTTTCCTGAGCCCAAGCTGACAGTGCGCGGTGATGATGACGACGACGAATCGTTGTTCAGGTAGCCGCACAAGTCCTGCTTGCTTTGCTCTTTGAAGGCCTCGATATCAGTAACCAGCTCAATTGACTCCTTGTCCAACAGCACGCTGCTACGAACGTCTACGTGAATGGGCTTCCACGAACCATTTTCGACTTGGCGCTGGTGGTACTGCAGTTTGACCGATACAGCTTCGCGCATGGCTGAGGTTTCATCATTCTGCAGCCACTGAACCGCAGGGAGCTTCTCGTTGTAGCTCCCGATCCAGAAGCGCACTTGCGCCAGACTTGAGGACGGTTTCAGCCACTCGCTGTCAATGTACTCGTGGCTGTCGCCGTCCAGAGCATTCTCGACACCATAGAAGCCGTCGTTGTGCTGCAAAACAACTCTAGAGTTGTCTTCGCTGGCTGTTGCGATGACCTCCAGCTCAGCAAATTGCAGTACACTGGGCGACGTGCTCTCGTGCTGGAGACGAACATACCGTCCAACAACTACACTGCTGCTGTGTTCGTCGACAGTGAACTGAGCGCTCTCCACTCGACTGCCGTGATTGAAAACAATCTGGCGAGCGACGATCGTGGAAGAAGATTGCGCATTACTAAGCGTCTCTTTGCCATTCGAGTCGAGCGGCGAGCTCGACACGATCATCCAGAGCGGGGGTGAAGGTAAACCCGTGGACGCAGTGGAAGTGATCGGCGGCTGGCCCGCTGGGTGCTTCGAATGTTCGTGATACGTCATCGCCTTCCACAAGTGGACGCTCGAGATCGACTGCTCACTACCCAGGTCCACCTCCCACCATGGATATGCTTCTTTCAAAGTGCGCGCACATCGCCATTCCTGGAAACCGTTCTGGTTGCCGTTGTTGCCGAGCGAAGCAGCGCGTGGACCAGGGCATGGCATTCGAGTCGAGGAGTGCGTCGAGCTCAGTGACGATGGCTGGTTACTGTAAGCAATAACCAAGGTCAGCATTTTACAGCTAAATAGTAGAGCAATTTGTAAACATGCGCGATTCATTAATGTAAACGTACCGAGCCACGTTCACGCCTCTCGCGATCGTCATCGTGCGGTTCCCAGGGATCGCCTCCCATGACAGCACTTCGTAGCTCACGCTGTGCTTGAGCACATACTTGTACTCGAGTGGAAACTCCTTCTCGACTGGGAACGCGACCTGCACGCGCCATTCCGTCTCGGCGACGTCGCGGTGAACGCACTCCATCGGGACTACACACACAGACACACATGAGCCCATCATACATACACCACACCCTCACACCACCGTACAAAAGCAACGCATGTACTTCAGTTAGATATTACCTGCTTTGTCGACATCCCACGCGCCGACTTGCGCCGCGCTCCCCAACAGATACACGCCCACGTCATTATCATCATCAGCACCGCCGCTGTTGTTCGTCAAGTGACGCGCCAGCACGCACACCGAGAACGCGACGCTGACCGCATTCGCAGCCTCGAGCGGCGACACAGACGAGAGCGAGTCCTTCTGCGCTGCTGCGGTCGTTGCTCTGGGCGACGTGGCTTCGCCCATCATCTTCGCCTTCGCTTGCTGGTTCTTTCTCTTTTTGGCTTCAGCGCTTTGGATTGCGCACTTCAAAACGCGAGAAGCGTGCATCATCTTTCTGGATCAGAGCTGAGTCGGGTGGATGTGGGTTCGCCAAGATTCGTTTTCACACGACCATGTGGGACAGTAAGTGGGCCTTCATCTGAGACGACGCGCATCCACTTCAACTTGGGGTGGTTTGACAATGCATCGTTGCCACAAGCGAAGGTACTGGTTCCGTCTGATAAGCCTTCGCTCCACTGGCGCGCGGCTCTGCAGGTGCGCTTAGCATAGGCGCTTGTGCATCTGTCGCTGCGCAACACGTGCTGAGGTCGCTTGGGGGGTTCTAAGTCCAGTGTGTCCAGTGATGCTACGTGCAACACACAGCCTACAGCAACGAGCAAAGAGGTCGTGAAGTCAGTCAAACTGAGTCGCTGCACAGTGGCGAATGGCGTTCTACTCTCATCTCGACTGAATCCAAGTCGAGTGGAAGTCGAGTTGTTCTTCAGAAGAGTCCAGTCAGTCGCCTCGTTTATCAGAAAGACGTTCCTGCTGACTTTCCAAACCAAACGCGCGAGCCTTTAGCAGGCGAACGCCCCGAGCGCACAGTCAAATTGACGTTGCAACCATCGAAGAGACGTGAACATTCGCACTCTCAACAGCGACACCCGTGTCATTTACTCCCAATCACTGCTTCTACTAATCTCTTCGTAACTTCTCCCTGTCGCATCCTCATGCGTGCTTCCTACCGCGCTGTCCGCTCGCTCATGTTCTTACGCTGAGTGAGAAAGCGCGCCTAAAAGAGCTGTCAACGGAGAGGTTCACGCTCCACGAGACTGCGATACGTAGAAAATTGGACGATAACGCAGTGCGGATTCGCTCCAAGTTCTCTGTGAAAGTGGGGCGCTGCGATGACGGCGAAAGACAGCGACGAGCTCCGCTGTGGAGAGACAATTGAGCAGTGGTACAAGGGCTCATCCGCAAAGGAAATGTCGTTGATGCCAAAGACGACCAAGGAATGACGCCACTGGCGTGTGCAGCGACATGGAGTCGTCTTGCAGAACTCCAGCAGCTCATTCGAAGAGTGGCAGCCAGTGTTGGCGATGCGGTGGACGAACAAAGCAGAGCCCCGTCCTCGCATGCAGGAAGTTCGAGCAAAGCCACATACAAGTCTCATGAACTGATTCAACGTGGACCGGTGATTGATCTCAGCGACAGAACTCCGTTATCGTTTGTGGCTGTTAGCAGCAAGCTCGATGCCATACAAGCGCTGCTTCAAGACCAGACCGTTGCCAATACCGTGACCAGCAAAGACAGAACTCCGTTATTGTTACACGCGGCTCGCAAGCGCTCGTCTGATGTTGGTACTCTTCATGGGCTGCTCAGGAACGGAGCCATCGTCGACAGTACCCAGGAAAGGCTAGGAAGACTCTGTTGTCATCTTGCGCACTTGACCGAAGTGATACCAAACTGGTGCAAGCTCTGCACAATGTCAGCGACAAAGTGAGGAGAACGCTCTTGTCGTATGTAGCGGAACGAGGCCATCTCGATGCGATCAAGGCTCTGATCACTAGCGGCACCTCGGCTGACGCAAAAACAACGCACTCAAGTGGATATCAGCCTCGCGAACGTGAGACTCCACTCACACTTGCTGACCGCAACGGCCACGTGAAGGTTTTCACAGCGCTTGTCGATGCTGGGACCCGCGTGAATGTCCGCAGTGGTGGTGGTAGCGAGACACCATTAATACCAGTGGCTCGGTGCGATTATTTCGTTGGCGTGCAGTCTCTGATCTCGCATGAAGGGCGTATTCGCTTCGAAGACGTGGCAGTTCACGAGGTTCCGTTGCTTCCAGGCACACTAAAGACAATGGAAATGATGTGTGAAGCCAACACCTTCGAGTTTGAAGCATGTCGACTGCCTTGCTGCGGTGAATGCGACCCATCTGCCACGAGCTGCAGCAATTCCCCGAAGACATTTAAGACGTCACGCTGATGTCATTTGCCATTATCATCTTCCGCGTTTGTCGCCTTCTCTTCCTGATCGAGAAACGGGATCAACGGCTAACACGATTCGCGGGAAGCCGTGCGGTCGCGAACCAAATCCAGGCTTCTCACAAAGAACTCGATCACTTTGTCACTATGACGCATTTGGAGTACGAGAAGGAGACCTGGCGACGTCAATGGCGTGACCACGAGGCGAGCTTGCAGGCAGCATTCGAAGAGCTACTCAGCAAAGACGACGTTCTGGCGAGCGGGTACACTGATGAACTTCAGAGAAAGGAGGCTTTTCTACTTCAGCACGAGCTCCAGGCTTGCGGAGACAGAGAACGAGAACAAACTCAAATGCAGACAACCATGATGCGAGTTCTCAAGCGGTTTCATCACCTCTGTGAAATTAACGTCCTAGTGGTTGTTCCCGAGTGATTCGTGTCGCGAGACAACGTAGAGTTCCATAGCTGGAATCTAGTGCACTCGGACGGGAATGTTAATATTACGAGGGCAAGTGGGGCAACTCGAGCGTGGTGATCAAGACTAGCGATGACTTTGGTCACTACCAGCTCGCCCACGACACGTCGCAGTGGTTCTCGTTGAGGCATCCCAATGTGCTCCGCTTCTTTGACGCATGCCACATCAGTACTCCACGCTTTCTCGTCTACGAGTTGGTGCCTGGGGGAAGGCGATTGCGTGACTTCTTGAGCGACAACGACGACGGCAATCGTCATGGCTTGGCGTGAAAAGTTCTGTATGAAGCTGCGCTGGGGCTTCAATGCCTGCACAACCAAAGAGTTGTGTATTCGGAACAACTTTGCGGTAAACACATCATCGTTGGCGCTGACGCGGTCGTAAAGGTCGGCGGGTTGCACGCGCCACCCACTGGTGATTCTTCTGGCGCGGATGTGGCGTCAAACATCGACACGTTCGGACAGTGCGTCACAAGAGCTTTTCACGCAGTACAAGGCAACGCATAGCTGGAATCTCAAGGCTCCAAGTGTTCTGAACGACCATCATCGATGACCGAAGCTCAGTGGAGTTTGGTTGTGAAGATGTGTGCACAAGATCCTCGCGAGCGCGTCGACATCGCGTATGTGGTGAACTATCTGAATCAGTTCGTACGTGACAGCGAGCAAGTGGCGTCGTGCGCCAGCAGTGGCGCTAATGAGGCGAGCGAGCAAATTTGTGAACCTTTGCTGCGCTGCTCGGGTATTGATTAGATTTTCATTGATGCCTGAATACCTTCTGGTGCGTTTGCTTCATCTCTGAATCAGAGTGTTGAAGACCATTGGTTTGGTGAGCTGGGAGACACGATCCCAGACGCACTCCACAGAATGAAGACGAGATGCGACGAGCTCGCCGATAACAAATGGATGGCCACCTTTGTGTTTCCAGCCATCGAGCTCGCCTTCCATCTGCTCAAGGAGCACAACCTGCCGCCATCCAATGTCGAAGTCACCAGCTATTGCGCTGCTCTCGCGCGATGTCAGCGCCACTTGCGTACTGCTTTCTCGGAGAACTCTGGACTCCAACTTACAAGGAGCCGCAAAGTCGCCAGGAGGCACAGTGTGCTCTACTTGGATCTTGATCGCTTGCTGAACATGCTCGGTGTGCCCAACTCGGACCCGATCCATGTCTAAAAGTCAGCCAAAGTCGTAGAGAGTACTCGAGTGGACAACCTAGAGGACTCTGAGGTACCAAGCGGGACACCCACGGTTAAACTGGAGTATTCCGAGGCGCCAAGCTCAAGCCACACATGCTGGACAAAAGCCAGTCTCACAGCTAAGACGTCGAGTCCACCATCGTGGTACCTGTCGCTCGCAGATCTTACGTTCAACGAGGCACACAAGATCGGCGAAGGCACGTTCGCGTGCGTGTACAAGAGCTCCTGGCTGGGTACGCCAGTCATCGTTAATACTCACAACAAGATGGCTGACCACCTCGCCAACCAGGCGATGGGCAGCCTGCAAAGCGCTCAAGACCTACTCCCGACAGCGCATCCACAATTGGTAGGGCACAGGAGTTCCGTGCCAACGACGTTGGACACTGGATCTCCAATTTCTAACACAGTTGTCACCCCAGCCGCCTGCGCGGCAGCGAGCGCAGCCACTGGGGCTGTAGCGTACCCCCTTTCTGGCCCACGGATATTGGTAGATCACTGATGTTGCATCCTAATATACCTCACTGTGAAAAAGTCGTCGATAAGTTTATGAGGTACGAGGCCGACTCAGGCACCGTCTCAACGGACCTATTGCTGCACGAGGTGCGCGTGTGGCATCGCTTGAACCACCGGCAAGTGCTCCGGTTGTTCGGCGAATGTCACGTGGACAAGCGCTACTTTGTAAGCGAGCTTGCACCGAACGGCGAGCTGAGCGCTTTCGTGAAGAAGCCAGGAAACGAGCTCCTAACCTGTCAGAAGCTCTTCGAGGCCGCGCTCGGCCTCCAGTATCTGCACACGATGAACGTCGACCACAATGACCTCAAGTGCGACAACATCATGGTGAGAGCGGACGGCAACGCGAAGCTGATTGATTTTGGGCTCAGCGCTCTGGTGGGCGACGTGGTGGCCCAAGTGGACGTAAAGAAGATCGGCGCGATGCATTGGAAGTCCCCCGAGTACCTGATCGGCGGCCCACCTTCCTTTACTTTAGACATGTACTCGTTTGCAATGTGTATCATTGAGGCTGTGAGTGGCGACATCCCGTGGGGTCCCATGGATCCGTGTGCAGTTCGGTACCATGTGAAGCGAGGCACCATCCCAAATCTGCCCGGGTCGGTGAACGAGAGGCACTGCAACCTCGTTGAACTCATGACGAAGGAGCCGATGGAGCGTGTAGAGATGGCGTTTGTCATGGACAAGCTGCGCGAGTTCGCGCGCGAGGAGATCATGGAAAGAGCGCTGTAGATCGCTAGGAATAGGCAGCTTTCGGTACATTGGAAGGGCTTGCGATGTGTGTTTGCAATAATGTACGTACTTCATTTTGCGCTACGAGCAGTGTGAATAAGCTGCTGGGAACTAGTCTCGCAGCGTTAGTCAGTAGACAGCAGACGATTACAAGTGCAAACACGGCAAGCGCTGGTTAGTGATAGTAAATTACTCGCTCTAACTGCTTGTACGTACGTCACGCACTTAGATGCCAAAGTCGCGATCGGGGAGCAGCGCTGGCGCGATGAGCGTCCAGAGGAAGAGCGCGATCGCGACCCACTGCGAGCCGATCTTGACCCACATCGTCACGAGCTCGTCGTCCTCGGACGCCAGCCTTGAGATCATTTCAACAAGTACACATATACATAAAAGTTACGAATGAGAGTGAGTTGCTAGATGTCATAAAGACACACAAATAAACAAAAATGACGTACCCGTTGGACGACCCCCAGTTCGTAATCACCATCGCCATGTAAAACGTCGCGAGGAACATGAGCACGTGAAACTGGTACTCGGGGACGACCACCTCACCCTTTACCGATCGTTTCGCTCCATTGCGTTCACGAGCCTCTTCCAGAAGACTCTGCTTTGCCTCCGCAGCATTCACTTCGTCATCATCAGCCTCGCCATCATCACCATTGTCCTGAGAGAATGAGGACGACGGCGAGAGCGAAAACAGGTTCGTCTTGGTCATCGAGATGCGCCAGCTCGTCCACGTGATCGTAAACGCTGCGAGCGCCGCGTTGAGCGCCACGCTCTTGGTCTGGTGCTGGATCGTCGACGGGTCCAGCGAGCTGCACGACGGATCTGGGTTCGAGTGAACCGCCTGGTAACAGAGAAAGACTGCGTACGCTGTGAACGCAGACGCTGGTAGAAGACCAGCATTCACCCACGATGTCGCTAAAGAGCAGCAGTAAACAAATTCGTTAGGCCAATAGTATAAGGTAATAGGCAAAGGCTTGAGTAGACAGAAGGTACCGCTCATGAAGGTCAAGATTATGCACGACAGCAGCGTGATGGTGATGAACGCCGTGTTCAAATCACAACCCGCGAATCGCTTGTACATGACGACGAATGCCACGATTGACGCAACTGTTGTAGCCACAACGATCGCCAGGTAAGCGCATTCCCTGACAGAAGGCACCCAGCGTTGCTTATTTAACAATGCACAACAATCCGATCGCATCTGAAAAAAGCCTGACTCACCACATAGTCTTTACGTACGACTTGTCTGGAGATGACTCGTAGCGTGTCTCCAAAAGTCCCCGGCGAGCGTCGTCGTCGAGCTCAGCCTCGTCCATCTTGTCCAAAATGAAGTCCCGAGCGCTGTCTGCAGCAGTGTGAGTTAGAGCGGTGAGTAAAAAGCATTGGCCCTCTGTGTAAATGTAATATGATGCAAGGCATGTCAGAGGGCTTTGCCTAACGCACATGCATAGTCGAGGATGATGATGATCTGGAGAATCATGAACGCCGCAGAGGCGATGCGAGCGACGTCGGCATAGTCGCCGAAGAAGGCTGCATATGAGCATACCAAAGAGAAAGAGAAGATTATGGCATGAGCACATGAGAAACAGTCGACATTTTCAGAGCAACGTGTGGTGGTAGTTGATGCTCACAGTTTGGGATGAAGAGCGAGGCGAAGAGCACGGCAAAGTAGAAGGGGATCTGGAAAAGCGTCAGGCAGCACACGTTCTCACAGCCCCGAGCGACGGCGCAGCTCATGAGACCCGTCATAAGGAAGAAGCAACCCATGCTGAAGCTCATCCTAAGAATCAATTAATCACTCGCAGCGATTAGTAACTTCACACATCAGCCAACTGTTCATGCAGCACGCAAATCAACAAGTGGGTGCACTCCACAAACGCAAACACCAAGATGGATCGCACCTATAGACCAACTGGTTCCCGACACAATACGCTCCAGCGTCTTCATCGTCACACTCCTTGAAGAGACCAAACATGTAGCTGAAGCGAGTCAAGACAGCTGCATGGAGCCATTCATTCAATCGACACAGGTTCATGAATCAGAGTGACTGAGAAGAACAATCCAGCAATCAAAGCAGTGCAGTGCTGTCGCAGTTAACAAGCCACAAGGCGTGTTTCACGCACTCTTCCCGAACTCG
Organism: Globisporangium barbulae; assembly: GCA_023337805.1. Taxonomy (NCBI): domain Eukaryota; phylum Oomycota; class Peronosporomycetes; order Pythiales; family Pythiaceae; genus Globisporangium; species Globisporangium barbulae. Next base: position 11,099 of record JAADXK010000292.1, read on the forward strand.
CGCATGAACGCTGCGACGATCGCGTTCGCGAAGAAGAGCGTCAGGTACGCCGCGCGTGCCATCCTCGTGTTGTCACTATCTCGTTATCCCGCCTCTTGTGTAGAAATGAGCTCCAACACAACTTCTTGCTTGAATTGCAGAATGATGTTACAGAATGATTGTTTTTAGCAGCTGGAAGTAGAGCGTTCCACATTGCCACCTCAACAAATGTAGGCCGATACAAAAATAGAGCGGTATCTGAAGCGGCCTACAAATCAAATTGACCTCAAGCAAGCGCCAAGAAGGCGACGACGACTGTGAGCGAGCAGCATGGACTGGCTCAAGAAGAAGAAGGACGAGGCGAAGCAGGCGGCGAGCCAGGCCGCAGCCAAGATCCAGAACAAGCGCACGACGTTCAAAGGCGAGGGCAATGTGCTCGGCGGGAATGGCGCCACTGCAGCACAGAGCACGGCAGCAGCAGCGCCACCTGCACGAGGCTTCAAGGTGCGTATTATGTGTGCAGATCTCTTTTAACGCATGCAGAAGGGCGAATATGCATGTATAAAACTCAAGTGGTGAGTGTGCGTGTTGTTGCTATGAAGGTGCCAGCGTTTGGAAAGACCAGTGCGCCTCCCCCTGTGACGGAGGAAGAGAAGGCGCAGCGACGAGATGCTCAGGTGCGTGAAAACCAGTGTCTTTACTTGAACGAATCTGCCAGCTTCTCTATCACGTCCAGACACTGTTGTAGCTGACCACCTTTGCTCTAATGCATGCGTCTATGATCAGTTAAAAGCCCTTGAAGGTCGAACGAATGCTTGGGACAAGCGCGTGAACAACGCCCGCAAGGCGCGCTTGCAGCAGGAAGCCGAGCTCGAAAACAAATTCGAGCTGCCTCCTCCGCCGCCGTCGTCATCTGATCCTTCATCTCCATCATCACAGCAGTCCGGTCCTGCTCCGCGCGTGCTATCTGCAGAGGAGATGAAGGCGTTTGAGCTCCGAAACGCACAAGCCCAGGTCGGCTTCAACCCGTATGCGGCGGTGATCTCGTCGTCAACGGAGGCGAGCACCGTCATGAACTCCATGTCTTCTTCTTCGCAGCCTGATCTACCACCTCCAGCACCAATGGCAGCAGCGCCAGGGAGAGTCACACTACCGTCATCACAGGGATTCGCCGAGTTGACGCCAGAGGGCACTGGCGGCGTATTCGTACTTCTGCGTCAGGACCCTACGCGGGCGATCACGGCCGCAGAGACGATCATCAAGATGCTCAGCAACATTCAGAAGAACCCTCAGGTACTACTCGACTCGAGCTCGACACTGGTGGAAATTGGAAATTATTATTTTGGCCAACCGAGTTGGCGTTGTGAATCAACCGATTTCTAACCCAGTATTTTTCGATGGTGGCGATTTTGTTACAGGAGGACAAGTTCCGCAAAGTCCGCCTTTCGAACGCCTCGATCCAGGCCAAGCTTGTCGTGGTGAACGGCGCGCTCGATTTGTTCGCGGAAGCGGGTTTCGAGACGCTCGTCATCGACGACGAACAGTATTTAGTGCTCACCGCCGATGCCTTTGACGCCGCGCGCGTGCAGGCGGTGATCGACCGCACGGAGGTCGCATGCATGCAGCTGAAAGTGGACTCAGCATCCCTCGAATGAGCTGCAATTTTGTTTTGATGCATCCGTTGCTAGTTATAATAGAACGAACAAGCTCAAAGTTCAAGATCCACTGGGCACGGCGGTCGTGATGCAATGAGCATTTTCATCGTAATAACATTGTTTTTGAAGTGCACAAGGCGACGAGCGCTAAAAAAGGTGCTTAAAGCGATCGCTCTATGGCAGACCAAAGTGTAGCTTACATCACTTGCTCCGATACCTTCGTTTCGCCGGCGAGGTCGAAAGGTTAGGCGTGAGCTTGTGCCCCCGAAGTCAGCAGCCAGCTTGAGTGATGATGTTCGTGATGCTGCTGTTGCTGTGCCTGCTGGAACACCTTCAAGGGCAGACATGCTTCAGTCCACACAGTAGTGGCTCTGTGCGATCAATTGTCAGCGTCCGCACCGCCTTTCGACGTCCTCACAGTGTAAAGTGCCGACGATCGTTTTGGACGTACGTAGTGCGCGTCCGAAAAACTGACAGCCCACACCGAAGGTGTGGGCTGACGAGAGGATAGCCACGAGAGGGTGCAAGATGATGACCAACCAATGTATCCACCAAGCGAGGCAATTGGCTGCAACCTTGAGATGATCCCGAACATGCTCGAGACTTTTTGGGTGACGTTGTAATTTCCACCAATTATGGCTCGAGAAGCCTGTTTTCCTCCAATAAAGAGCGAGAGAAAAGTGAATTACGAAATGGGAAACTGGGTACGACGGCGCAGTCGAATATTCCAAGCTGAAACTACAGGCTTTGCACCAAATCATTCTTTGATTGCCTGCGTGGCGTTTTAAGCTACAAGTACTGTGCATGAGTCTCAGAGCTCAACAAAATGCTGAGCCTTGTGATACGTATTGTCTAGACATGTTTCCAGATGGGCTCGGAATGCATCTTTGCGCTTTAAAAGGTTCCAAGCAAGTGGTTTATGCCGAGAAAAATAGCATCATTTGGATAACCCAGGAACAAAAATGCTCCTGGAAGCCAAATGTTGTGGTTCGTGGAACCGGAAGCATCCTCCATCGCCTCGTCCTCACTTTTCTCGACAATCGCATATTAAGAAAATATCTATCTACAAAAAGTTTTAATTACATACTACTCCATATTAACACACATCATCAATATATGCAATTATGTCTTATTATGCAATTACAAAGATGCGCTGGCTGCTTCGAATCCAGTGAAAAAACTGAACTGCACTTGGGTGAGGGTGTCTTTAAAACCTTAAAAGGCTTCTGAGCCAAAGCACAAAAACAGCTGTGTGTGACTGCCTGACTTGCGCCGAGCGAGCAGCTCACTTTTGCTCCAGCATTTGCAATCCTGCGCGCCGCTCCTCTGCATCTCGCTCTTCGTCGACGGCCGCCCTCGCTCATCAGTTCTCCCTCACGTGCGCCGCTCTCCGGTCGACAGACAGACAAGCGCCGCGTGTCCATTAGCGTCTCCCGCGTCGTACTCCACGTCCCACGTTAGGCAACCGCCGGCATTTTACACGTGTCGGTAATAGCAAGAGCGACCGAGTTTGCCACCATGCCGGAGCTCAACAGCAGCAGCAGCGCGGGGGCTGGGAAGAAAGGCTCGTTCCTGCCGATCGTGCTGAGCGCCAAGTCGAACCGCAAGAAGACCATGCCGGCGTACGCCAAGCGCCGCAGCCGGAGCGACAGCAATGACCAGCTCGCGGCGACGACGGCGTCCTCGTTACCGCCAAAGAAGCGCAGGACGTCGTCGATGAACCTCACGGACCGACGCACGTGGAACGTGCTGTGGGCGCTCTTCATCATGGCGTTCCTCATTTGCATGGTCTGCCTTGTGATGCTCGGCAGCATGGTGCAACAGAGCCAGCTCTCGAATGGCGACGTCGACGGCTCGCAACAGAAGATGGGCTTCTTCGGCGGCGTGGGCAACTGGCGCAGCGAGCAAATGTTCGAGAAGCTCAAGAAGCTCACCACGGGTGTCTTCTCGACATCGTCCGAGACGAAAGTGAACACGCCGCGCGCGCGTCGCGAGCTGCTGGACCTGGACGCGTACGAGTGCCGCGCGTGGCGCCAGACGATGAACTGCACGCCCGAGGGCATGCCAGAGTCGGTGAACGATCAGAACTGCTCGAGTCCGATCCCGAACGGCATCTCCGGCTACTGCGAGGTGCAGCACAAAACAACCGGTGAGATCAAGAAGGTCATGGGCATGCACTGCGACTCGCTGCGGCCGGGTGTGACATTTTCGTGTGATATGTTCAAGACGATCCTGAGCTACCACATCCTCTCGACCGACTACGTGCACGACCCGAACTTCTCGTACGAGAAGAACCAGCAGATGTTCCGCGAGAAGAACAGCATCGCCGCGACGCCGGCGCCGATTGACGAGGACGGCTTCAAGAACGAATCTGTGGGCCAGCAGGAGCTCTCGTTCGAGCGCGGCCTCGTGTACGTAATCTACGAGAAGCTGCTGCTGGGCGCGTTCGTGAGCGTCAAGTCACTGCGTGCGCTCGGGTGCACCTTGCCGATCGAGATGTGGTATAAGCGCGACGAGACGAACGTGAACCACCCGCTGCTGAAGCACATGGTGGCCGAGTACGGCGTGTATCTGCGCGAGATCGACGACCCGGAGGCCACGCACTTTTACACCAAGCTGTACGCGCTCTTCTACTCCGCATTCGACAACGTGCTGCTGCTGGACGCCGATAACTTTGCCGTGCGCGACCCGACGTATTTATTCGACACGAAGGAATACGTGAGCACGGGCGCGATGTTCTGGCCAGACTTTTGGAAACCGGGCAACACGATCTTCAACATCCATGAGAACAGCTTCGTGTGGGAGTTCTTCGGGCTCGATTACGTCGACATGTTTGAGCAGGAGAGCGGGCAGCTCCTGATCAACCGCAAGAAGCACTTCACGGCACTCAACGTCGTCATGTACTACGGCTTCAAGCTCCCGCGGCTGCATGAAGACCTGCGGCTCGTGTGGGGCGACAAGGACCTCTTCCGCTTCGGCTGGATGAAGAGTAACAGTGAGTTTTACATGATCCCTCGTCCGCCCGGCTCGGCCGGCACCAAGCACTCCGACTATGACCTTTTCTGCGGCGTCACGATGGTGCAGCACGACCCGAGCGGTCGCGTGATCTTCTTGCACCGCAATACGGAGAAGCTCACGCACTTGAACGACCGGCTGCTCTGGACACACATCCAGCAGTACAAGCGCACGTCTAAGCTTGACGAGTACTTTGTGCGTGGCGCGAATGGCGGCAAGGTCTTCCCGCAGTTCAAGCGCTGCTTCGGCAAGGACGTGCACTACGAGAAGCTCTTCACGCTTAAGCCCATGAGCGCGTTCCCGTTCGAGAACCTCGAGGCCTCGCTGCTCCAGTACTCAAGCGAGGGCGCCGCGATCATGAATGTCCCGACGCTCTTTGGCGGCAAAAGCGCCGAGCCGTCCACGCTGGCAGTCAACGCGGAGACGTGAGCAAACTTACAACGCAATCGAATGAACGCGTTACAATAGAGAAAGAACACACAAAGCAGGCGTGCATGCGGTGGCGAGACGTGCCTGCATGTCAAGAACCGACACGAGTGACACGGTGGTATGTTAGTAAAGAGCGTGGTGTGTGTGTGGTTGGACCCAAACGAGTTAGCTCCGACTGCCGGTCGTCATTATTTTTTCCTGAATGAATGAGATACAGCAAGAGTGTTTGAATGTGAGCTTGTTTCGTCCATCTCAGCGTTGCTGCAGAACCGAAAGTCCTGGTGTCGAAGCGTTCCTGCTGGCGACGGTAACGAGCACCGGATACATACCGCGGCTCTGTGCTGGTCTGCGAGTCGCTCCAGTCATGTCTACATTGCCCAAAGAGCCGCTGGTACCAGCGGTGGGGCGTTTGTTGCGTGGCGCGACGAAGATGCTACGCTGTCTGTTGGCGGAATGCGGAATCGGAAATGCGGAAATGCCTGCTTGTGGTTGAAGTATCCTTTTGAACTACTGTTGATATCGACTAAAGTACGATTTCGGCGTGGTTGTTGTGCAACCTTCGCGCAACCTCTCCCGCAACACATCTCAAAGGGGAGCCATATCTAGAACGCAAGCACGCGCAGTGAAAATGCTGTCGCGGCGCCAGAGTGCGCCGGCGCTCGCGGCCATCAGCGAGAGCGAACCGCTGCGCAACTCCTCTACATGTACGTACATTGTCTGCGTCTCCATGCTGAAGCTTGTTGTCGTTATTTGACTCAAATGGTGTCCATAATTCTCGTTTTTGTGGATGTGCGTGAAAAGCCGAACTGAGCGAGGAAGAGGCGCGGCTGAAGAAGTTCCAGGCGCGACTGCGCGCGTTCTACTGGGCGCACGATCCGCGCCAGGTGGACAAGGTGGAGGAGATCCTCGAGCGCCAGAAGGGCAAAGAGGAGGCGTTCATTCAGCGCGTGCACATGCAGTTTGGCGTGCGCGACTTTAGCGGCGAGAGCGCGGTCGACGACATCTACGAGCATGAGCGCTACTCGTACTTCTCGTTCTCTTACGGCTCGTCCTTTCCGGGCCACTTGTTACCGACGGATCGACGCCGCTGGAGCGGGATGCATGGGACGCCATCAAGCCAGACGCGCGAGAAGGTGGAGCCGCAGCTGCCGGTGAACTGGGCGTGGACGTCCGCGTGGGAGGTCGACATGAGCACGGGCAACTGCGACAAGGACGGATGGATCTACGCGTTTGACTTCGCCATGTACGGATGTTGTATCTCTAGCTCGATGTATGTATATGTTTGACACTATCCATTACGCTCACTGTTGACTCTCTACCAATGTATAGGATGAACCAAGCGATCAAGCGCCACGGTGGGCGCAAGGAGCCCCGGTCGACAGACTATGTGCGCCGGCGCCGCTGGATCCGAAGGCGTCAGCGTGTTGACACTGAAAATTCGAAGCCTGCAGCTGGTACTGCGGTGCCAGCGGCGTCGCCGCAAGAATCGGAAAACGATGCCAGCGAATATGAAGATGAAGACGGCGATGCTGAGAATAACAACTCTGTGAAGCGCATTGAAGACGTTGCGAACGATCTAAGCATTGACGATGACGATGTTGGAGAGGAGTCAGGCGTCGGGTACGACGAAGATGACGAAGAGGTCGATCATGATGACAACAACCGGGATGACGGCCAGCAACAGCAGCCTGCGACGCCGCCATTCTCAGCTGAGGACCTGAACTGCGAGGAACTCAAAGGAGTGCTCCCATCCTTGAGCCCGTCTTTGCGTTCGATGCTGAAGCCAAAAGAAACTGTGGTAGCAGCTACGACAAAACCTGAGCCAAAGTTGCAGATCTTTTCACTCGCAATGGAAAAAGCGACGATTGACGCTGCGTGGAACGCTGCGGTGAAAGAGCTTGAAGGGATTTACACCAAGGCGAAGGCGCACAAGCTGGAGAAGAAGAAGCAGTGGACCGTCAAGCGTGAGAAAATCAAGATGCAGATTCACGTGCTGGAGAAGACCATCGCGTCCATGGAGACCGTTGCGCTCGAAGAGGAGAAGAAGCGCCGCGTGAGCTCCAGTGCGAACAACAGTCCTCGAAGATCGTTTATAAGCTCGCCGCTCGGCGGCAAGAAGACTGGTAATGACGCATTCCCATTGCCCCCGGAGACATCGTCGAAAGCAGGAGCGGGTCACCCTGAGAACAAGAACGCGATAAACGTCGTCAGTATTGCGGCAAAGATGCAGTGTGCACAGTCGAAACTGGACGCGCTCAAGCGGCTTTTCTGGCACCCGCGCGAGAAGAACTACACACTGCGCTTTAGCATCGATGGCATTTTCTACGGCCTGCGCGAGTTCTTCGTTGAGAGCTTCAAAAGCAGCTTCTCAATTCACATGAACCACCAGACGAACGGCGCGCAGGGCATCACGCCCACGTGCAAGATCGTGCTCAAGGGCCACACGGTCTGCTGCGGCAAACACGTCAAGGTCACGGGCGACAAAGGCACGCGCGTGCCAAAGTCCATCTGGGACCGGATGTACCTCGACACGGACTTTGAAGCCTCGATCTACCTCATCTATGTCGAGGATTTGCACGAGAAGGGGCCGCACTCGACCCCCGGACGCTGGGAATTTCTCTTCACTCCCGAGTCCACGCGTGTTGAGCTGTTGAACTTCACGCGACGTGTGAACGGAGGGCTGGATCTACCTGAGCCTGTCGTGCGTAAGCTCATGGCTGACGTCCTGAGCTCGTTGGTGCGCGATCTGGCGCTTCTCTATTTTCCCCAAGAGCTCGCATTGGCATTTGACGCCCCGCCAGCGAAGTTAGACCTTGATGGTGAATTGGAGATCACGGGCTTGTCCATTGATGACGTCCTGGAGCGCGACATCGAGTACATCAGCAACACGGACCCCGAGCCGTCGCAGGAGGACTCGGCGTCGGTGTCCTCGTCCGCCATCCCGTTGTTCGTCGCAGCTGCAGCAGCTCAGCTGCTCTCGTTCTTGCACACGGACGTGTACATGAAGCGGATCGCGGACGCGCTGCACCTGTCGCCCGCGCAATTCAACTTGCTGGTGGCGCTAAAGGACTGCGGACTTTACCCGCACCCGTACAGCTTCCGGACGATCGCGTCCATGTGCGAGTACTACAACCGGTTCTTTGTCGAGGAGAAGCGTGAGGGCGACGAGGAGCACGTGAAGAAGCTGCGTTTGGCCTGGAAGCAGGCGCTCGAGCTGCTTTACATTCGCAAGACGCGCGCTGCTGCTGCTTCAGGCATTGGGACTCGGACAGATGCCGCTGCGAGGAATGGTGGAGCGAACAACGCAGACAAAGGCACGGACAAGTCGGCATTTGAGCTGTTTGACATGGACGAGTTCTTTGACACGATCGAGCGTCTGACGAAGAAGCCCGCGGCGTTCCAGATGACCGTCAAGCGCTTGCACTGCACGGTAAAGGTGCTGAGCGTCGTCGAAGCTATCTCGAAACTGTACGAGCGCATAGTGCTTGGCGTCGACTTCAGCAAACCGCGCACGGGCCACGACAATTTTCTGTACGGCTTTCGCTTTGGCCGCAAGGCAGCAGTGCCTAAGGCTGTCGTGAGTGCAGTCGCAGACGCCACAGCGACGACGAACAACAAGGGGACTGCAGCGCAGATGCTCGACCCGCGTCTCCACATGCAGTTCGACGCGGCGTTTCGCGCACGGCTGAAGGCGTTTAGCCAGTTCTTTCGATCGCTCAAGGCGCTGCTCGAGTTCATAAAGCAGAACATGGAGCAGGTGAGCACCGAGCTCTCGGGCAAGCTAAAAGGCACGGGCGTCGATTGCGACCTCAATGGCTCATTCAAGGATGTCGAGTACGTTGGGCCAGTGAACGTGGCGTTGGGTGTACCGGCGTGCTTCCTTGGCCTGTACCGCGCCGAGACGATCGCGCTGGACAACGACCGCGTTGGGCTTCAGATCGAGCTCATGCTTCCGAAAGCCCAGGCTGAGCAACAGAAAGCGAAGCGGCGCAAGAAAGTTCCCACGCCAGCGCTTGAGCCCGTGTGCCGCCTGCTCGTGTCGGACTTGTCGACCGAGGTGCTCATCGACGTCGACGCGCTGGTTGAGCAGCATCGCATACGAAGCGCGTCGACTGCCGCCGAGATGACCGCGCCGTGGTCGCCGACAAAGTCCTTTATGCGCCGCGTGGAGACGCAGACGACGAACGAAAAGCACACGGCGCTCGCGTTCTCGTTCAGCTCGTCAAATACTGAGGCGGACGAGCCGTTGTTCGCAGGCGGCATTCCATTCACCAAAGTGAACAGCGCGACAGACCTGGCCGACCGGGGAACAACGAGTGCGGCGGGCAAGCTGAGACTGAAGGCTAGCGAGTTCACCAAGCTGCACGCGAACGCAAGCGCCGGTTCGTTCGCCACGCGCATGCTGCCGATTCTCGACTGGGTCATCGCCAAGCAGCTGCGGCCGCTCGTGCAGCAGTCGTTCCCGGAGCACCAGATACTGCTCGACTCGGTGCTCTCGAGCGTGCTTCAGTGGGTGAGCTCTTCCGCCATGGAGCTCGACTTTGACGTGCTCACCAAGGCATTCATCCACGACAAGGACGACCTCATGTTCACGTTCTGTGGCTCGCCGCTGCACCCGACGCCCGTGGTCTACAAGGACGAGCTCTTGTTGCTGCCGCTCATCCTGCATGTGGACGACCTCGTGAACCTCTGGGTGGACGACCGGTACCCACCGTACGCGAATCCACTCTACTTCTGAAGCGAGCACGGGTCAGAGACAGAGACACACACGTCGAGAGAAACAACAAAGTGTACAGATACAAGACCGAGGGTGGCGAAGAAAGCTATCGAAAAAATGATTGACGAACAACGATTTACAGGTCATGCCACCTTGGTGTATTAGCAGATTTAGCAAGCGCATTCCAAGAAGAACGCACGCTTGTGGAGCCGCATCGCCGACAGTGTTGGCATCGCAAAGTCCGAGTGCTGTTCTCCCTCGGGAGCCAAATAAATATCGCCAACTGCTTTCCTACTCCCAGAGCATTCTCGCCTTGCTGAACTTTTGCTTCCTCTGGTTCGTTAGGCTGCGGCGCAACCTCAAAATGCACCCACACACTTATCAGCAGAATCGCGCCCACGCGGTCTTCTTCTTTCTCCTACACATATACAACAACAGAAGAGCGCTCACCTTCGTGGAAGCTAGAAACTCACACACTCACCAATCTGAATCCCAAGCCATTGGGATCTTCATCCTCTGGACGAGACGGCACTTGCTGCTGTTGATTTGGTCGACTCCACCAACGCAATCTCTCGGCGCAGCTTTGCGATCGCGTTGTCCAACGTCGCCACCTTGTTCCGCGCGTGTTCGTAGTCGGCGATGCACGTCTCGTACCGTTTCTGGTACTCGTCGAGCTGCTGCTTCGAGAGCTTTTCCTCTCCATCGTCGACGGCACTACCAGATTGCTCAGCGCCCAGCTGTTGCTGGTCGAGCGGACAGGCGATCTCGTTGTTGCTCAGCGCACAGTGCTCGACCTGTCCACACAGAGTACAACAGGCACAGACAGAGGCACACACACACGGCGTACGATCAGTACCCAGCAGGCAACCCACTTTCTCCTCCATCAAGTCGAGACGTAAGGCACCGCAAGCGCTGCATCTTTTGACTTGCGAATGCAGGGAGCGTTCTGCTGAGAACGATGATCGTCCGCTGCTGCTGGTGCTCCGTGCGCTTTTGTAGTAGAAGTAGGAACGCAAGCAGTACTGACCCCGTTCGTTGCTGGTGGCGTGTCCGCTGCTGGCTTCTTGGCCGAGTTGAGCGGTGAGCTCGACGCTGACGCTCTCGTGGATGATGACGTAGACGACGCTCCGTTGCTCTTCTCCATCTCCTTCGCGGCGATCTGCTTCTTCATGGCTTCGATTCTCGCTTGCAGACTCAACATGGTCTCGGGGTTCTTCGTCTTCTTCGCAGTCTCCAGATTCCCAACATTGTCGGCGTGAACAGTTTGCTGACCGTTCTCCTGTTGTTGCTGGTCTTGCACAATCTTCTCCGCAACGACAGCATCTCCATTCTTCGTGGCTGCGCTCCTCTGACTGACTTCACTCGCACCCCCTGATCGGCTTTCTTTCCGTAGTTTCTCCTTCTCGGCGATCTTCTTTCGCATTTCATCGATCGCAGACTGGATCGTCGAACTGCTGCTGCTGTTGTCACTCGCACCGCCACCGCTTCCATTATCGCCACTCTTGCTGCTTTTCACGTAATCTTCGGGTGACAAGTAGATCACGATGGACTGGGAAGACGCGGTCAGCGGACGGAACTTTGGTGTGATGACCGTTGAGACAGAGAGAGAGCTGTAATCCACACGCGGTGGCAGTGGCGGCGAAGGGCTGGGCGATGGCTTCGGAGCACTCGGCTTCTCCAAAGCTGCAGGTTTCTCTTGTACAGTGGGCAGTGGCGGCTGAGTCTCTTTCTGTGATACTTCAGGCATCATGACCTTCGACTGCGTTTGATCAGCTACTTGCTGTTCTTGCTGCTGCTGCTGCTGCTGCTGCTGATCCACTGACACTGGCGAGCTGACTTTCGCAGGTGCGGTCGCGAACTTCGCAGGGGGCTGTGACTGCAAAGTCACCGTTGCGTTCCCAGTCGCAGGCCGCACCCCCTTCTTCTTCTTCATCATCATCGACCGTAGAATCTCAGCACGCAGATCGTCAATCGAAGGCTTTGGATCGTTGTTCTTCTTAGGAAGTGCAGGAGCACTACTGACTGGTGCTTGGGATGGTGGTAGTGGCGGCGACGGACTTCCTTTCGTTGTCGCAACTGCAGCACTCACGTCGGGTTCAGCGGCAACCTTGGAGAGACGCTTTGTCCGCAACGCAGCTGCTCGAAGACTGTCCAAATCAAAGTCGGGCTTCGCTTTCGCACCGCCCTCGTTACATAGCTTCTCTGGACTCTCACCGGTGCTGCTTGACAAGCTTCCGCCCGTGCTGCTGCTCCCACTACTCTCTGCCAACGGCGCTGGAGCTCGTGGCGGTTGCGGTGGGATGCTGCGGTATTTGAACCCACCAAACGCCAACGGTGGCTGCGGTGGGAGTGGTGGAGGCTTCGGTCCGGTGCGAGGAAACTCGACGTTCGAGTTGAACATTTCCACGTTCCCATGGCGGTTCACACGCAAAATCTGGTCGTCTGTGAACGCTGGGAATGGACCAGACGACGGTGGCGGCTGTGGTGATGGACCACTGGGCATTGGCAGATTCGTTCCTTGTATGTGGAGATGAGGTGGTGACGGCATCGGAGGAGGATGAGCTCCAAATCCAGTCGGTGCAGCATGAGCATTTCCAGGATGCGAAGGAGGGCCTCGGTACATCATCATCATGTTGTCCACCTCGGTCATGTGCTGGTCGAGCGCTGCAGTGGGCGGCAGGAACGGCTGGTGCCGAGTATTCCGCTCAAACTCGAACTCCGAACTCCCCATCGTTGTCGCACCAGCGCCACCGCCCATCATGAGCATCGCTTCGAGCTTGCGCTTCGACTTCTTCTTCCCACGCTTTTTCTGTTTCTTTTGTCGTTGCTGCTGCAGTGGACTTGCGGTCACGGAATCGCCCAACGCACGCGACGCCAGGCGCTCGAGCGCAATCGCCTGCTTCACCTTCGTGGGCGAGGCGGGTACAGCGCCTTCTTCAAAGATCTCACCGTCTTCCAGATACTCGCCGTCGTCAACATCGTCACGTTTCGTCGCAGCTGGTTCATCTGTTGCTCCTGCTTCGTCAAGTGCTTCGTGACTGGCATCGCTGTTTGTAGGAATCGCCGATGTGATCCCGTCCTCTGCCTTGTCAGTATTGGTGACAGAAGTATCATTGCGACCTTCAACTTGTGCCGAGTTAATGGCCGGAGCTTCACTAGCCAGCTGCGCGCCCGTTGCTCGCTTTGCAGGTGACTCGATCTTCCGCTTCGGTAGCTCTTCGTCTTCTTCGGACTCTGGGTCTTCATCATCAGAGAACGACAACGACGACAGCTGACGCATTGATGCCCTAGCAGGCATGCTAATTGGTTGAGCTACTGGCGCAGACTGCGGCCATTCCTCGTCAACGTCCGACTCGACCGGTTGGCCTCCAAAGATCTGTCCGTTGCTGCTGCCATTCCCATCGCTTCTATGAACGCTTTCCACACGTGAGACCGACGAACTTGCAGCAGCAGCGCTGGTAACATCACCATTACGTTGAAGCGAGTGCTGAGCTTGCGGGCGATTCACTGGCACGAGCGGCTCATCGTCGTCTTCCGAGTCGTCATCGATCGTCAAGTCGATGCAGTTCGCGCTGACTACTGCCGGTGGTGCTGGCAGTGGCTGGTGATATTGCTGCTGCTGCTCTGATGCTGCGTGGAGTCTGCTGTGGTGATGTGCTGACGCCTGTTGCTGTTTGCTCTTCATCTGCGCCTTCCACTCCTGCTTCAATCGCGCCATGCCCGGTGGCTGGACTGTAGCTCTCGATTGGATCCTTTCGCACGAGCTAGCTCCGTTAATACGGAACGAAACGCAGCAAGAAGAGCACGAAATGATAGACGAGATCGCGGTCTATCACACAAGACGGAGCTGTGTGGACGTGCTGCTCGGAGAACGGCGTCAGATCGCTCACAGGTGCGCCTTAATGGAGGAACGAAGAGAGAGACACGGCGGCAGGCCCTTCCTTCTGCGCGTTTGCTTTCCGCTCTTGCCAACAACTCCTTTGTCCCTCGTCTTCCTCTTACATTCGGCCCACTATACTCTCGCACCCGGACACATCGTGCTTTTCTATCAAAATATGTCATCAGTATACGTTTTGACGGATATACTATACGCTGCTGTTGCGCTCGCGGTACCTATTGGAAAGGGGGCGAGCCTCCACATGGACGTCACTTGCCAACAAGCGTCTTCCCCCGCAAGCGACCGAGAGAGACGACGAAGCAACAGCCTCAAAGAGCGACAGCATGGCGCCGAACCTCAAGATGATGGGCGTGACCATCGGTCTCGCCTTCGTCTGCAACACCTTCCTGAGCAACGAGAACTACAGTACGTTGCGAGCGATCTGTGTACATACATGTCTTGCTGCTCCTTGGCTCGGAAGTTGACACGTGTGCTCGTTTTTGCTTGAGCAGCGCACACGATCATCGTGCGCAGTCTGTACGGCATCTCGCAGATCTTCGTCTTCAGCGCGCTGCTGCTGATCTACACCCGCGCCAAGGTAAGTGATCCGCAATGCTGCGTTGCTGTAAAAGTGTGTGTTGCGGATCGTTGGGACTGATTGTGGACGTGTGCACACTTGTGTCTGTCATGCGGCGTCTTGAAGAACAACACGGAGCCTGGTGTGATCACGGTGAAGGAAGACTTGGGCTTTGGCCAAGAGGGTGAAAAGGAAGAGAAGATCACGATCTCGGAGTACGACATGCGCCAGACGTTGAAGGAAGTGCAAAAGGTACGGTGTCCTTTACAAGCTTCTCCCACATGCTTGTAGCAAGTATATGATGTCGACCACTAACGCTGATGTTCTATGATATCGTCATCGCCAATGAAAAGATTGCTATCGGCACGGCCATCACGATCTTCATTCACTCGCGCTGGGGCTTCTTCCCGCCGCTGGTCATCCAGACCGTGACCCAGCCGTACAACCTCTTCCAGACGCCGCTCGCGAAGATCACGCTGCTCGGCCAGAAGGCTTGGGGTGACATGCGCCGTCCATGGCAGAGTCCGATGGCCATGGGCTCGCAGTGGAATGCCTGGAACGACACGATCCAGACCGCGCTGGGCGGCGAGCCGGTCGTGCGCCAGAGCAAGAAGGCGTCCAAGAAGGCCGCCGGCAAGCGCAAGTCCAAGTAAGTCTTGCGTGGACGTTTCTACTGAACGTACATAGAGAGTGATGCTACAGTAGTAAGCGCGCAATACATGGGTAGCTGCAGTATTGTCGATTCTGTCACTGCAACGTCTACAGTTCTCTCAGTTGTCATGTGAGCGTGGACGCAGCTCCTCATAGGGGATCTTCTGACGCACTCTTCCTGTCCGCAACTGAATGTCAAAGCGATGCATTGATCGCAGCCGCAGCACGCGCGCTTTGTACGTCAGTGTGCTGTTTGTGCGGTGCTCCGATGGCAGCCAGAGCACGCGGTCGCCTCTCTGGAAATTAAACAGTGGTAGCTCGGCCGGCTCTTCGTCCAGCGGCAACAAGCGGATGTGCAGCGCCGAGACCGCGAGGAAGAGCGTACCGTTGGCTGCTTTGACGTCGTAGAAGCTCGATTTTTTTATGCGGCGCGCAATTTTGCCCCTCAGGCGCCGGTGCTTGGCTCGGAAGAGCACGCGATCGCCCTTCTGGAACACAGGTAGCGAGCCATCGTCGTCCGAGAACGACGAAGAAGCTGATGAAGATGAAGAAGATGAAGAGGAAGAAGACGACGAAGACAACGTCAGTGGTGTGAACGTGCAGTCGAAGTTCACGTTGTTGTCGCGGAAGCCGTCGGCGTGTGGGCGGATTCGCACCAGCTGCTGGAGCTCAAACACGTGCTGGACGGCTGTGACACCCGCTGTGTCGTCTTCAACTTGGTTGTTGGGAGTAGGCGAGAGGGCGACATCCTGGTACGAACTGTTGCTGCTGCTCTCACACGCGACTTTGACTCGGATCGGCTCGCCGTTCCACTTGATCTCGTGAGCCTCGTCATCATCGTCTTGGGTGCTGAGCTCGTGGGGGAACGCTGGTAATGCAGCGTTCGCATGCGCAAAGTGGGTGACGTAGCTGCGGATCCGCGCTTTCTTGGTCGACAGCGTCGTCGCAGCTATCTTTTTGGAAATGGACTCGACAACGGTTTGTGATTCGCTGCTGATGCTGGCGGGAGCTGTGAGTGAAAACAAGTCTAGTTGTGGCAGCAGCAGCGTGCCTTCTGTAGCTGTGGCTTCCAGTTCACGCGTAACAGCAGCAGCAGGTTTCTCCAGTGGCGCAGTCGGTTGAAGGGAGAGAGTCGTCATGGCGCCTTCAAGAGTCTCGACTGGTACGCCTGACGTGCGTTTCCTCGGACTCAGTTGCCTCTGCTGCTGCTGCTGTGTCTTTGACGTGGACTTTGGCGGGAGCACCCACTCGTCCCAGGGCAAATCTCTCACGTCTGCAGCAGCAGTTGCAGTGGTGGTACGTTGGCGTTGCAAGTGCTCATCTTGAAGGAAGAAACGGTCGCACTTTGGATCGTACACGACGCGGAAGAGCTGCTTGCTACTGCTTTCTGCGTTGTCGCCACACTGCGCGCCGCGTCCCCGAGGCTACATCCACCATGGAGGACGGATCAACAAAGTCAGTCGTGCCTCAATAATGCCACCCGAACATTACTTATTCACAGCACTCGTATCACTCACTGAGCTCATCGACGCTTGCATCGATCTCTTCAGCTGCGATCGATGGGTGGGAGTCGCAATTGAAAGGTCAGTCACCACACATTCGCAACGGCTGCATGCATGATACGGTTTGCTTTGTTTTATTTTGTAGCTTTTGCTTATGCAATTCATTCTTCCTTCTCTCTTCCCATCACTTGCTGAGCATTCCTCTCTTGCTTCCTGTCTCTTGAATACCGAGCGTGAGATCTCGAAGAGCATTGGTGTCTAGATCCAACTGATGAGGATGATGTAGGAGCACATCCTCTCTTTTCACACAAGCAGCGGGCTGCTCACGACCGAGAAGCCCGTGGCGACGCCGCCTTCGTCCGTCCCAGACAGCTTCGTGCGCAGCAGGTGGCCCGCGTGCTTGTTCACGATCTCTTCGCCGTCATCAAAGAGGCTCGTGATATACATGCCCAGCTCGCTGATCGTGCCGCCGGCAGCCGTGATGCTGTTGCGCACGAGCACGGCCGGGTTCTCCTTCGGGAAGATGCGCTCCATGAGGATGTATGACTCGAGCTCCGTGGGGCTGAACGTCTTCATGGCGTCCGCCACTTCGTCTCCGTACAGGTTGTTGCCGCCACCCTCGCGCTGGGGCTTGACGACATACGCCTTCGGGTTGGCGATCGCCATTTGCTTGATCTTCTCGGTCTCCGGCGACTCCTTCTCGAGTCCGTAGAGCCCTGCAAACGACGATTCCAAGAGCACGGCCTCGTCGTTCGACACGAAGCGACGCAGCGCCGAGGGCGCAGCGAGCGCTTGCTGCACTTTCTTGGTGCCCGCGAGGTGGTACGCGATCGACGGACACTTGATCGCAAACGAGCGCTCAATCTTCGTTCTTCCGCTCCATTCGATCTCGCTCGGGTAGTCCACGGGTGTGTACCCGGCGCGGAAGTACGCGACCGCGACCTCGTGGCCGTCGATCACTAGCGCGCGCTTAGCGCCGTCTTTGAGAGTCGCCTGCGCCTCGACCTCTGCGAGCGTCTTGCGGAGCACCTTGATGCCGTGGTGGTCCCACAAGTTGTACTCGAGCCAGCGCTGGTCGATCGCGTTCGCTTCGTTCGGCTGCACCACGAAGACAATGATTGCGCTGCAATGTAGAGAAACAAACAATCGCACAGGGTAGTCAGACGCATGGTCATGACGCTAATACTACGAGCAAGACACACTACGTACTCCTTGACGCCGTAGTGCTTGTGCGCAGTGGCGAGCGCGTCCGGGAGTTCGCGGATCGCGGCATTCGCCGGCAAGCGAGCGCTGAACTCGTCGGCCTTGAGCGCGTAGTACGACTCGAGAGCCGGAATATCCTTTCCGATGCGGTTGATGAGGAAGCGATGGAGGTCGGACACGAGCGAGCTGATGCACGCAAAGGACGACGAGATCGTGTTGAGCTCCACTTGCAGGAGGCGCTGGTGGTCGTTTGGAGTGTCGGCTTGCGGCTCATGGAGCATGTAGTCGGAGCGATGGATGCCCAGGTACGCCTTTTGCTGCACACCTTCTGCTTGCACGAGCTTCGAGAGATCGAGCAAGCGGCCGGTGAACGCATCTTCCGCAACGACACTGCCATGACAACACAAACAAGCAAGCTTCACGTTAGCCCAGCCATGAAGTACCACCCAGGGATCAAGGACAGCTTACGTTGAGACGGTCGAGTGCAGCCATTCGATGTCGCGACTCACGCGATCTACGAGACGTCCGTACACTGGCGAGAGCGCGACGCCGTGCTCAAACTGCGCCTTTGGGAGCTGGATTTAACCGCACACCCACACATCCACATGGGCAATTGAAGCCATCAGTACCACATCGTCATTACTCCGTCATACGAGACAAACAGAAAAAGAATCACACCATATACCTGCACTGGAAAGAGACAGAATGGGATGTGCGTGAAGACGGCGCTCGACGGCGCCGTGCTCGCAGGATCGCGCCAGCCGACAAGCAGCCCGTGCGCCGCCGCCCAGGAGATCGCGCTCTCCTTGGCTCCCGCGAGCTGCTCGCTCGAAAGTCCAATCACCGCGCCATTCTCGTCATTGCCCGTGAGCTGCGCGCTGTTGCTGTCGTGCGCGGACGCCACGGCCGCAAGGAGGTCGGCCATCGCTCGGAAGGTGAGGGGCGTACGTGCGTCTGGAGGCAGGTGAGTGCGAAAATGAGCCAAACCAGCCACTCCATATCGATTTTCGACACGATCGTGTTTCTTGGTTGCGTAACCATGATACGTAATCATAACCTCCATACAAAAAATGATTACTAACATGAGTTACGCCATCGAGGGTACTTGAGCTTTTACTTACACAAACAATACCAGACGAATCCACTTATTTTTCTCTGTTGTTCTAGCACAAACTCGACACCAAGCGCATCAAAACTGTTTTGTTGGTGAGCTGAAGTTCATTCATCACTTTCTCCACCGCTATCAGCACTATCACTGCA
>JAADXK010000293.1:0-29953 GCA_023337805.1 Globisporangium barbulae
GCACCTGGAAGCGAACTGCAGTATCTCGATCGTGCGACATCATAGTGGACCTCGCATCAGCGCCTCCAGGATGCGCATTCCGAATGTGCACACGTTCGACGCCAGCGTGGACTGCTCGCCATGCATGTACTTGAGCGACCGCCACTGGACCGCACAGCTTTATCGACCGTGTCAACGCTCACGGCGTGTGTCAGGAGCAGCTCTGCGACATCGACTGCTCCGGACTGGCACGCAGCCATAAGTGCATTCGTTCCATCGTCTGCCGCCATGACGACTTTCGCGTGATGCTTCAGCTGTCTCACCGCTTCGACGCGATTCGCCTTCGACGCTAGCAGCAATGCAGTCGTCGTGCCGCTTAAAGTTGCATTGACGCTTGCATTGTACTTCAGCAACAGTACAATGGCCTTGGAGTTGCCGAGCTGAGACGACATTGGCAGTGGCGAAACGCCTAGAGCCTCTGTCGCTTCAGTGCTTGCGTGATGCTGCAACAGCAGCTCAACTAGGTTGAGGTGGCCTTTTCGTAAGTCACCATCAGCGCAGTCGTACCGTCGCTTGCAGAGATGTTCACGCTTGCACCGTGCGTCAACAGCACCTCGGCCATGTCGACGGAGTCGTCGAAGCACGCTGACATCAGCGCAGTGCACCTATCATCACGAATCAAATCGATACTCGCACCGTGAAGCAAGAGCAGCTGAGCAATCTCAAGGAAGCTGTTCTGGCAGGTAAATCAACGCTTTCACGCCGTCATTTTGCGACACATCCACGCGCGCACCATGGATGAACAGCAACGCAGCCAATTTCGTATGACCATCTCGAGCCGCTGCAATCAGTCCTGTCATTCCATTCGTCATGTTGTCGCTATTCTTCGCCGCTTCCACGTTCAACAATCAACTTATCAGCGCATCGCTCTCGGACAATCTCCATTGTCCGACAATCTTAGATTCAAAGCCGAAGCAGGGCCTTCATTGAACAGCGGCGCCTCCATGCCTGACGCTGTGGGTTTCTCTTTTACACCAAGACCTCGTCTCTGCGCACTTGCTTCCGAGGCGATCCTGGTCGTCTCTGCGGCGACAGAGCTCGAGCAGCACGAAGCGGACTGCCTGACCGTCTCCCTTTTCGTCCATGATGCTGACGGGCGCTTCGATCAAGCTCGAGCTCCAGGTTGTCGTCATCGCTGTCGCTCCCACCAAACTCGCCGCTCTCGTCGTCAAAATCCCGTGATGAGGGCGCCACTTCGTCATTCACAACACGCGAGTAGCGCGCTGATGGTCGGCTTGCTCGTTTGTTCGGCACTGACTCGCTTCTTGCGTTTCGGGTGGCACGTCGGCGGTAGATGAACACAATGAGGATCAGCACGAACGCAACCAGACCCACAAGCGGCATCACGTAGAACGACGAAGAGAACCACGAGGAGATGCTGCTGCTGCCCATCTCGGTGTTTGTTTGAAGGAAGACAGCGTCGGTGCTCGAGTTTGACGCAACCGTTGTTGTGGGATCTGAAGATGCCGTCACCGTGCTTGACGGAGCTGGAGCTACTGAAGACCCGGCTGAGGAGTCGGTTGGCTCAGCGCGCTGTGTTACTTGAGGCTTGGACGATTGGTCCACAGCTCTTTTTAGTCGAATGCCGTGTGGTATTGTGAGGTCTTCTAAGCCGATGCATTTGGGGTCCTGGCGAATTGACTGGGCTGCTGTAGTGGACGATGCTGGGCTTTCAAATGCTGTGCACAATCCACACCGCGGCAGCCGAAAGTCGCTCCAGACTTGATACGTAGGCTTCTTTCCATCACGGGTTGCTGAAGACTCGAAATCAATTGCTGCATGGTTCACATCAGATTCACACAACCGTCGTTAGTTTCGTAAAAACGATACAAGGAGACAGGTACACAGCACGATTCTGCTCACCAACACGATACAGATGGCATCCAAATGCGTCTCGAAGCACGATGTAAGCTGGAACTTGAATGTGGTTTGCTGAGTTGATGTACCGCATTGGGATCTCCAGTGTCTTTGCAATACTTTGCTTTGACTCGAGAGTTCCAATTTCACTGGGTACCAGCTCGACGATATCACTGGTGTGGGATCCATTCGGGAACATCGAGCCCATGAGCTCGAGCTTTCCGACAGTTCGCAATCCATTGTTCGAGAGACGGATATGTACCGAGACATAAGACTCTGTCATATCCAGCTTCACAACTTGCAAGTCATACAGAGCGCCAGCCACCATTGCAGCATACACATTCGAGTAATGCAGCTCGCTTGAGAGACTCGGGACTTGGTCTCGCGGAGGCCAAAAGCCTAGGTTATCGGCAACACCAAAGTCCGGTCCGACCTCTGGCGACATCGCGTAGATGCCATGAGTCTGCCACATCCAGTCGCTCGTCTCGCCGTTCACAGTGTACAAGTTGCTCTCTTTCCACGGCTGGCCGTACTTGAAATGGTTGTACCTCGTCATCTCGACTGCCATGTCCTGGAAAATCGTTAACTGTTGCGGACCAGGGAGTCTGTTTGCTTCGCACGCGAACGGGATGTTGAAATAGCGTCCATAAGAGTGGTAGTTGAGCCCTGTGCTGAAGTTCATCCCGGGTCGTTCGACGAAATCGCGAATCGCTTGCGTCTCTGGTTCGGAAAAGGGACTTGGACCACGATAGTCTTCCGCACAAACCTGTGTGCTGCTGCCAACATTGTCGTGACTGAAGCATACATCGTAGTTGCGATTGAGGTCAACGCCATTCTCGATCTCGTTTGCGCAGCCTGGCTGCGTGTTTTTGCGCTGACCGACTTCGTCGCTCCGATCCCACATGCGCTGCTCTTCATTGCGCGCGTAGCCATCCGGGTTCACCACCAGCACAAACCACAATTGGCGAGAGAAGAGCAAGTGTAGCACCTCCAGGTCGCCATTCTCGACATCGGTAGCTAGCAAGTCAATCGTGTAGACCAGATTCTAGTAGCAAATACAAGACACCCACATAATCTCGTGTCAGTCAATCGTGAGATAACCTCACTTGGGTCACCATGTGCAAGCAACCTCACCATCATTGAAATTGGCTGCAGAAACACACAACGAATCAAACACAGCAATGAGTATCGACAACACGGAACAAACAATCGTCACCACAAGCAGCATTGCAGCACGGTACCTCTCGAGAATGATGCATACCCGTGTAGAGCGCTCGTGGGACTTCATCGACATGACACGCTCCCACGCAGAGTGCGAGAATCGGTCGTCCCTGCACAGAAGCACCAATCTTCTCGACGCGAGTGAAATTCGATGGCAGCCGATCGACGATCTCGCTGATGAAAACCTCAATCTCTTTTGTTGACAGGTAGCCCTGATTCACGCCAAATCGAGGCTTGAAAGCTGTATCAGCAGAACAAGAGAACCGAAATTCACGCGGTAAGCTTCAAGGATGGAGAGCATCACAGTTGTCATCATGTGATCTCACGTACGCGCTTTCTTGCGGCAGTTGGCGTTCGTGCGATGCCGTGGCAAGCACCCAGGGTCTTCTGAATCACCCTGTTGCAAATGCAATTTCTCAATTTGGAAGCTTGATGTAGGCGATAGTGTCGTCGTATCATCTTTTCCAGACGACACATTTTCTCTCCTTGATTGCCTTGATGCGTAGCTGAAATCAACCACCAGAGTTCCATCACCTGCGTCTGATATCTCAGTCGCTGAACCAGCAGCGCGGATCGGCTCTTCGTAGAGGATCGTCTCGTCAAAGTACCAGCGCAGCCAGCTTGCGTCCCACGAGAATCCAAGTACATGGTGATGCGACCGAACATCCTGCACAGATGTTCACGTGCGTGAGTACGACGATGGAACGAGGTGCAAGCGATTCCTATGAGATAAAATGGCATACCGTGATGCACGGGATCTCTGCCAAGATGCTCGTGTTCTGACTTGACGAAAGCCACACCACTGTTTGATTCTCACTCCATTGGGATCCGATCCCAATCGACATTTGGAATCCCAACGGAAGCACGTGCACGGCCACCAGCGCTTCCGCAGTGGCGTCATCCTGCAATAATTAAGAGAAAGTTTAGTTTCGCGGAGGACACCAATTAGCATGCTTTGTAGGGATATCAGCACACGCTGCTACACAAAAACACCCCTCTATGCTACGCGAAGCACATACAGCTGGGAATTTCGCGACCACTTGTACGTGGTTGACGCCGCTCCATCCGCTCTCGATGCGCTTTTCAGCGCGCACCTTCGCTGCCTCTCTCTCGTCGCCCTCGCTGCTGCTGCTCTTCTTAGCGCTCAGCACCAGCTTCCCTTCTGCGACCTGCACATTATCCTTCTTCCAGCACGGTTCTGCCTTCTGCTGCGTGTCTTCTACTTGTGGATCTATTCCAGAGAGCACGCTGCAGTTCGCGCGCTCGATCCGCGTCCACTGCAGCTCACTCTCGAGCGTCTCGACGCTCGCGATGTCTGCGAAGCGCACATCCCAAAGCGTCGCGAACGCGCACGTGCGTCTGCGGTGCACGTCGACGTGTGGCGCCAAGGACGCCGCTGCGCTCGCCAGTAGCAGCGCTACGCAGCACGAGAGCAGCGGTCCTGCGCGTCGCGTCATCGCTCGCTTTTTGAATGCTGGCGTTATGTCAGGGTCGTGCACACAGTAGAGTCTGTGCAGTGTGCTGCTCGTGTCACAATACCAATCCACGTTTGTGGCGCGACAGAAAAGAGGCTTCTATTGCGAATTGTTCAGCATAAAACCTTTCTTATATCATAGTTCCCAATAATATTCGTATAGACAGGTTTTATGGGTTTCCTCACTCGTTTCCTTCTGTGCGCGTATCCGGCGGGCAGCAATTGGCAACAACAGCCATGAGTGCGTTGCAGGAGCACCAGCGGGAGATCGTGGCGGTCGCGTGCCAGCAGAGCGTGCTCGTGAGCGCGCCGCAGCGCGTAGGTAAGACGTTCATGGCGGCGCACGTACTGCGCGACCACCTGCTGCTCTTCCCCATCACGCACGTCGCCGGCGGCGCTGCGTCCAAGAGCGTCGCAGTGGCAGTTGCCGCAACGGAGAAAGCGCGCGCCGAGCTGTACCGCGAGCTCGCGCGTCTCTGCGGGGTTCCGATCCTGATATGTGATGACGTTGAGGCGTTTTCGTATGGTGAGGCGCTGGGTACACAACAGCAGCAACAACAACGGACCAAGTCAACGACAGCACGGCGGTGGGAAAACGACTTGGACTGGGTGCAGAAACAGTTTTCCACGTGTCTCGAGCGTCATGGCCAGGTCGTCGCTGTCGTATCGCCTGCTGTCATGCAGACGCTGTTGCGCAAGCAAGTGCTGAACATCGCCGATGTCGGGGTCGTCGTGATTGAAGAGACGGAGCAGGTCCACATGGACGCACCAGCATTTTACCGAGCGCTTTTCGACAACTCGTACGGGATCAATGCGATCCCAATGAACGTTCAGCCACGCATCTTTGCGACAACAAACGTGCCCGCGTCAAGACTCAACCTGAGTGTGGCATCAAGGAACGCGCTGTATGCGCACATCCAAGTGCTAAACTTCGTGCCCGTGCTGAATCCGACCCAGCTGACAGCACCTCCAACCTTCCCGCCGCTGATGTACGAACTATTTGATCCAAATGCAAAGCCCATTGGCAACTCTGCGAATAGTTCAGACGAGTCAATGGAGCGGTACCAGATCAGCGTCGGGATGCGAGAATTCCTCTATGGCGAGAACGTCAAGAAGATCGACTTCATTCGGATTTTCCGCATGGAGCTAGAAATGGGTAACTCGGCGGCAGTCTACGACGAGAAGAAGCGGCAAGACAAGATCAACAGGTTCGTCCAGGATGCTGACTCGGTGTATCAGCATCTAGGCTACTGGTGCCTGCTCAAATTCATCGAGCTGGAGCTCCAGGCAAACTTGACGGCGTGTCTCGTGGACGACGAGCAGAACGTGAACCACCGCAAGAAGCGGCAACAAGAAGAGAAGCGGAGCGAAAAGCGCGGTGAGCTGGAGGAGGGCGAAGAGGATGAACCAATGGAAAGCGACATCGAATCGCTGAATGAAGACGACACTGAGAACGTAGCGGGCAACGCTGAGAACAGCTCACAGACAGATCTTCTGGCTGCATTAATCGCGTCCAAGATGGAGCTGGATGAGCCAACGCAGCAAAAAGTCAACCCGATTCTGAAGCTGATCACATGGCTGGGCACTCAAACGAGAAAGATTGGCGTTAGCGTGGCAACTCCGCGATTGCTCAAGACTGCTCAGGTTGTGCGAAGTCGACTACTAAACGATGGGAGAAGCAAGCGCGTGTGGGTTTTTTTGCAGCGTCGGTCGCATTGTCGCGTGGTGGCTGACTATCTCACCGCTGTTCTAGGAGAGTTGAAGCTGCCTTCATGTTGCTGCATGCTTGGGAGCAGCCATGCGCGGATCTCTGGCTCCCTACATTTCTCTTCGTCATTGAAGGTGATGACAATGTTCAAGGACGGTGCAACGAATGTCATGGTGACGACGTCAATCGCAAAGAGATCGCAGAAGCAGAAGACGGAGCCACCGTTGTGTGACTTGGTTGTTGTCATGGACGAACTGCTGGAACCGAACAAGCTCTTTGAGTTCGGCAAACGCGCGCACTCAGCGACAGGCATTGTGAAGTACATTACGCAAAACACCGCCGCGGATATCAAGAAGTTCAATGCGCTGGTGGTGAAGATGCACGACTTCGTGCAGCTAGAAGAAGAACAAAACGCTGCGCAGACTTCCCACCAGACGACTCCTGCATCCAGAACCAGTGGTGGCGAAATGTCTTCAGACGTGTCGGATCTACTGAATGGCGACAACCCAACGAGAGACATACAAGGACGAATCCAGGTGACACCACGAGTTGTTGCAGCGGTGAATCCGTTCGAAATCGTGAACCAGGACACTGGCGCTGTGCTGAATTTGGGCAGCGCAGTGGCGTGCCTCAGCAAATTCTGCGACTCGCTACCTGGGCTTGATACGTACGACAAGCGCCCACAGTACATCGTGAAGCGGCACCCTCTTTCATTTGGCATGTCTACCGCTACGAAGCAGTACAAGAAAAAGCGGTTCAAGTACAACGCCAAGATTCACGACAAAATCGACGACTTGCGCGCTGAAGCAGAGGCGAAGCTGGACGCAGAACCCGAGGAGGACGTCAGCAGGTTTGAGTTTGCCGCTACACTCAAGTTGCCGATGTCACTGGGAGTCAAAAAGAAGCTCGCGAGTCACAAAGTTCCGACTCCAGAGGAGGCAAAAGGGATCGTCGCATTCAAAGCGTGCCAGGAGCTGATCAAGAAAGGTCTGCTCGACCGTCACTTTCGGTCGAAGCTCATCGAAGATCTGACTGCAACAATTCATTGCGACAAGGACGACGCGAACAAAGCGAACGAAATTGGTGCTGGTGCTTCTGATACTGCTGTGGATGACACGATCATCATCGACGCTGACGAAGATGTACCTCAGCCCGAAAAACTGAAAGATTTGTCGACCCAGAACTCGTACGATCTGCCACCGGTCAGCGCAGCTGAGCTCAGTCTTCGCCCGATTCAAACTCTACTTGGTGAAACTGGAGGTACCAGCGATGCTCCTTGTGCGTCCGTGACAATGTGCTTCTACGGCTTGACGGGTGTGCGGTATGCGATCCTGACGACGAACGAGCTGTACACGGGAAACACCAACACTGGATGGCGCTATGACTTTGCTACAAGTGATGTGATGGAGCCAGACATCCAGCCCGTTACACTCGCAAAGAGCCCAGCGAAAGTTGAGCTGAGCAAGCAAGAGCTGCAAGACGCGCTTCACTTCCATTTAATCATCATGCGGCTCGCGTGCATGGGCGTTCAAGATGCGATGCGAGACGTTGACATCGCAGGCGATGATGTGTGGAAAGAGTTTTCCGAGCAGAACGATAAGGGGTACCTGGTTGTGCCGAGCACCTTTGACGCTGCGACGAAGACGTTCTCGATTGATTGGGAGTACGTCCGAGACATCCTAGGCAAACCTCTCATCCAGCCGATCTGGCCATTCCCAGCCGCGTCAGAGTATCCGCAAGAAGAGTGGATCTGCGTGCCGACTCATCGACGCAATGTGACGTACGTGGTGAAAAGTGTGTCCACTCAAACTGCCAAGGACATGAAGGTCGCTTTTGCCGACAAAGAAGCCTGGAACAAGCACATCAAGGAAAACAAGTCGTCGCAAGGGAACCCCATTTTGGGCCGGTGGCACACGTCAGAACAGATTATGGAAGCTGAAGACAACCAGCCGCTAATCTATGGGATCCAGGTCCCGCCAATCGTGCCCATCATTCGGCGTGTTATGCAGCGCAACAACGTCGAAGGCAGCATTGCTACGTACAGCACGAAGTTCAATGAGCGGTTTCTGATTCCTGAGTTCACTTCACTGCTGCGCTTGACGAAGACACGCTATTTCGAAGCCATCGGGATTGTGCCTATACTATACGAGTTCGAGCGCAAGTGCCAGATGTCGAACCTGATGGGGAGCATCGGACTGGAGCTGGACATCAGCCTGCTCGACGATGCGACGTCGAAGCCGGCATACGAGCGCTTGGAGATCTTGGGTGATACGTATCTGAAGCTGGAGACTTCGTGGTTCATGTACGAGAACAGGAAAGACATCGCGCAGGAAGGCGAGCTGACGAGGCTTCGCCGAGACATCATCAGAAACGATCGATTGAACCAATTTGCTTTGGCGGCGCGGTTGCATCACTACATCTTGCACCCTGCAGAGATTGAGCAGCATCCGTTTGAGCACTGGAAGCCGTCGTGTATGGGAAAAACTCCAAAAGCTATCGTGGCTCCGTCGAAGTGGATTGCAGACGTGCTGGAAGCGATCTGTGGTGCCTACCTCCTTGGCCAGGGCGAGAAGGGTGCGCGATACTTTCTGAAGTGGATCGGTGTGAGCTGTTTGGAGGAGCCATTCATATTTTCGCGTCCGTTCTACCCCGACTGCTTCCCTTGTGAGCTCTATGATGACGACTTCATTGATGGCAACGGCGTGAACGCTCTGGCTCTCGACTTTTTGATTGCAAGATTCGACGATTTGCCGCGGCGACTTGTGTGGTTGCAGCAAAGACTCAAGTACACGTTCAAAAACAAGCGCCTGCTGTTGGAAGCTGTTACCCACCCGTCAGCAGGTCATCTGGAGCTTCAGATGATCGCAAATCGCAACAAACACCCTCATAGCGGCCAGCCGAAGACGTTCTGGAAAGGCGACTACGAGCGCTTGGAGTACCTGGGAGATGCGATCATCGAGTACCTGACACTCTCGTATGCCTTTTTGCGGTACGATAAGTGGCTCCCCGGCTCGCTGTCTCAATGGAAAAGCGCCACGGTGTCGAATGACGCACTAGGGAAGACGGCGCTTGCTTGCTTTGGCGTCGACGAATGCATTTGCGCCGGTGCTGTGCGAATGGATCGAGAAACGATGCAGATTGTGTCTCGAATCGAACGAAAGTACCCTCGCTCCGGAACGGGTGACGCGACCAGCAGTACCAACTTCACGGCGATCTCGTCATCATCGTCGCGAAAGAAAGCCAAGGCGACCGGCACAAACCCGATGTCGCTGCCAAAGATGTTTGCCGATGTGTTTGAAGCCCTTGTCGCCGCCGTGTTCTTGGACTCGGGCAAAGATCTCCAGACAACACGGGACGTGTTCCTCGGTCCGTTGCTGGACACGGTGGGGAAAGACGCGCTTGCCTACGTGTGCCACGAGAGCGGCCTCACGATCGACCAGTACATCGACGACGGAGGCGATCAAGACGAGATCATGGAATCTCTATTCAGCGATGAGGAATAACGAGCGTTTGCGAACGTGAATGTGCAGTGTCAGGCTGCACCGATTTTGAGAAACAGGCTTATATCGACGGCGCATTTGTGAGCAGACAAATGATTTTGGTAAGAAGTGGTTGCACGTTGCTGATGTTGTTTTCATTTGCTCCTGCCCGATTATGTCAGTTTTGATGAGCACCATTCGTCTTTCAACCCATCCAGCACGACATTTGCTTTCGGCATACAGATTCTGAAAAGCGGTAAGCGTTCCTTCCCTTTGAGACTGACTGCGGGGTCCAGGAACAAGCCAGCGAGCAATGCTCGCGGCCGTGTGCTTACTTTCGACGCTTCGTGTGCTTCTTCTCGGCTTCAAGCTCAAAGTCCTCGGCTTCTTTTTCTGCCGATGCCAACAGAGACTGCGCGCTTTCGCTCGCGAGAGTCGGCAGCGGAGACGAAGCGCATCGATAGAGATCGACGCACCCGATGGACGGCATCGGGTCCTTCGCGGATCCTTCGCACTCGCTCGTATCGTCACGCACCTTGAGTAGTCTCTCCGCGAACTCTGGGCTCGGTAGCGCGACGTACACCCACTGCTTGCCTTCCCAGTAAACCTGCACTTGCTTAGGGGACTTGAGGTCCAACGCCCAGCAGATGCACTGCTTAATGTGGAACGTCTTGAGGTTCCCGCTCATCGCTGTACGCACCAGGTGAAGACGCAAGTAGCAGTCTCGCGAAGGAGTCTCCGACTCGTCTGGGAACGGCCCAGGGATGCGAAGTGTGTGCGCTGGCAAGAAGTGGCTCACGTGAAGCACGTTGCGGAATCGGAGCAAGCGGTCGTCTAACTGACTGTTGTCACCACCTTCGGTGGTGTCCGTCATTGCCATCGCCGAGTTCTCCCCCAGGTTTGCGATGGTCATGTTCGGGATCCCCAGGCCGCAGCACACGCGGAGAAACACGAAGCCAGTCATAAACGCATCGTAGCCCGCCTGGTGCGCCTGGACGCGCTGCTTCTGCTTGTGCACTGGCGGCGATGATGGTGTTCTGAACGATGATGACGACGACGACGACCCCGACCGCTCAGAAGGAGGGCCTTTGATGCGGATGTCTGGGCCGTGGAAGGGCGTCTTGGAGAGCGCCTCAAAGACTGTCTCCAACGCGCTGTGCTGCAGGTTGTTTGCAAACAAGTCCAGGTTCTCCATCGCGTACGTAACCATCTCCTTTGTGTCATAGATGCCTCCTGCTGTTTGCTGACCGCTACCACCAGCGTCAGCATTGCCGCTGATCCACGCGTTCATTTCGTGGAGAAACTCAGAGCAGCGTGTCGGCAGGGGCTGGTGGAACTTTTCAAAGCATTGCATGAGGTCGAGCAGCAAGTTGTGGCCGACGAGCGGTTTTCTCGAGTTCACGAGCAGGTCCATGACTTCGGTAAATCCGGTCAGCTCGATGTTGCGCTCGCGAAGCTTCATAATCGCAGGCACAAGACAACATAAGGAGATCGCAGGTTTAGTTCCATGTCGACGACAAGCCTTTGCGAGACTCAGCTTGGAGCACGCACCTCTTGTTGCGAGATCTGCTCGTAGGCGTCCAGCAGACACTGCTTCTCCTTGGTCGAGTTGGTCGCCACGAGCCGCACACGCCGCTTCCATGGGTTCTGCTGCACGTCCTCGTCGCAGTTGTCGGCCTTGCAGTCGAACACCGCCACGTTCGGGAAGCTCTTCTCCAGGTGCTGCACGAGCACGTGGCGCCGAAATGGCGCGAGCGGTTCGCTGAGGAAGACCGCGCTCGGCCAGTCGCAGCGCAGTTTGCCCTTGAGGTCTTGCTCCAGACCAGCATCGAGGAATCTCCTGGCGGCTCGCAGCTCTGCCGGTGACGATGTTGGCGGCGCGCTGCCCGTGGCGTGGCTCAACTTCCCATTAGCAACACTGTCGTCACCATCGCGCTCTTCGGTCTCCATGTCACCAGCACCAACACCACCTTCGTCGTCTTCGCCGTCGCACACGTCGCCATCGTCGTCATGCAAGTCTTTGCTGCGGTTGTTGCTGCCGCGGCGACGGCCTCGGCTGTCTCTGCGTCCATACTGCTTGCGGCTGCTGAACTTGTGCGCGGCGAAGCGCTTCTTGATCTTCTTAGTCATGTCGTCCAGGAACTCGCGCGTGTCGGCCGTGATCGCCGCGGGCACCGCCGGGTCGAACTTGCGCAACACTTCCGGCTGCGCAGACGATGCGAGCAGCCCGCCGAACTGCTTCTGGTCGACGTGCGAGAGGTAGCTCACACCGTCGTCAATCCACGAGTTGAGGTCAAAGCCGTGGTCGCGGATGTACTGGAGGCACCGCGGCTGCACGAGAAAGCGCCGGTCGGGCAGCTCGCTCGCCTCGATCTTGGCGAAGCGCGGGAAGATCGGAAACTGGAACGTCTCGACGTTGAAGCGCCGCGCGTCGCCGTCCCACGAGAAGCAGCTCAGGCCGAACTGCACGAGCGGGAACTGCTGCGCGTTCGTGCGGAACTGCTCGTAGCGCTCCTGGATCGAGTCCATCATGCTCGGCCGGCAGCTGCAACAGCAAAGCAAGACCACACATACAGAGATACGCACACAAGTGTTAGCGACCATAGCAACGACAGTAGAGCACAGTGCATACAACGCAGCATGCAGTAGTGCTGCTGACTGTAAATGGATCGCTGACGCCTTCCTTCCTTCCACAGCTTAGCGCAGTCAGTGACGCAAAAGCGAGCGATTGACGAGGACCATCGCGCGCGTCTTCGTCTACGATTCTATCGAAAGCCACAATAGGACAAGACAACGTACTCTTGCAGCGAGAGACCGCCCATCTCCGTGTCGATGGCCACGAAGGAGCAGCCGCGCACGACGGCGCGCAGCTTCGGCAGCGCCGCTGCGAAACGCTGCCGTCCGATCTCCTCGACGTGCACGTCCGCCTTCATCGCAGGAGCTTGCGAAGAATGCGCATCAAACCTGAAAAAGCGCAAGAGAGAACCAGTATTTTGAATATTGTGAACCGTCAAACAAAGTATATATTTTGGTACTTCCTCAAGATCTTCAAACAAAGTGTTTTGATCATCGAATCCTTTTCTTTTTCTCATTCCTGCTGCTCAGTCTTTTTTATCAATTGTTCACTGGCTGCTTCGCGCGACATTCACGAGGAAGTGAAGGTTGCGCGAAGCATATCAAAACACATCAACACACTGATGTTCCACGACGCCTTCAAGTTGCCTCGTTCCGTCATTCTCACTCAACCAAGCTGATGCGTTCTCTTCACTCTCGTGTTCTCGTGCTGTGTGCCGCTGTGGCTGTATTGCTGTAGCATTTTGCTGTTCTGTTTCTTCAAATCTCTCCTCTCTCCACATCGCCCCATGTCACCAGCAGAGCTTTAGCCCTTGAGCTTGTCCAGGCAGCGCAGACCCTGCTCGTCGTAGTCCTTCTTCAATATCCAGAAGTCGTCGTTGTCCTTCATGACGTCAGCGAGGACACTGCCGCCCAGGAACACCAGGTGTTTGCGGCGCGGCGGGTCGTTGATGCGCAGGCGGAACTTACTCAGGCGCGACTTGTCGCCCTTCAGCACGTCCTTCAGATACCGGTCCTTGATGTCCTTCTCGAGGCGGCTTGGCAGACCCGGGTACATGCTCGAGCCGCCCGACAGCACGATGTTTTTGAAGAACTCGCTGCGAAGATCAATGTCGGCCTTCATGCACATGTCAAACACCATGTCGCTCAAGCCAGCACCTTCCACGTCGATCAGGCTCGGGTTAAAGAGCGCCTCGGGGGCCTCAAAGCGCTCGCGCTCCAGGCGGATGTTACGTCCGTCAGGGAGCACGTACTGCTCTTCCAGCACGGTCGTCTCGTTCGCGAGCTTGCGCTCAGCCTGAGGGTCGAACGCGACATAGCAGAGCTTCTCCTTGATCTGGCGCACAGTCTCGAAGTCTGCAGTGCGGTTGAACGCGTACCCGCGCAGCAGCAGCAGCTTGATCAGGTACTGTGTGATGTGACGCCCCGCAACGTCCAGACGGCAGATCAGGTGCTGCGGCACGTAGCCTTCGTACACCGGCACGACGTGCGTGACGCCATCGCCCGTGTCGATGACGACGCCCGTGACGATACCCTGCGCGTAGAGCGTGAGCATGGCCTGCGTCGTAATGTTCGTGCCTTCGAAGCCGTACTTCTCGAACATCATCTCCACGAGCTTCTCGCGGTTGCGCTTGGGGTTGAGCGGCGGCTCCGTGAGCAGGATGCGGTGGCCCGCCGCCGGGTTGATGCCCAGGCGCTCCTTGAACGTGTAGTCCCAGAGCTTCTCCATGTCGTCCCAGTTCTTCACGATGCCATTCTCCACGGGGTACGAGATCTCGAGGTTCGAGCGCACGGCCGCGGCCTCGTCACCAAACATAATGTCCTACGAGATACACAAACACA
Source organism: Globisporangium barbulae (assembly GCA_023337805.1). Taxonomy (NCBI): domain Eukaryota; phylum Oomycota; class Peronosporomycetes; order Pythiales; family Pythiaceae; genus Globisporangium; species Globisporangium barbulae. Next base: position 14,195 of record JAADXK010000293.1, read on the forward strand.
GTGCGTACAGCATCGCAGTACGAAGTGAGACCACGGATCATACAGCAAAGCACAGTTGATTATCGAACTGCGGACATTAGCGTACCTTGAGCAGAATGTCCTTCTGCACGGCTTCCTCCGCGCGCAAAATCGGACGTCCGACGAGCGACGGGAAGATGCATTTCGGAAAGTTCTCCGCCGCAAAGCCCACTTTCACAAACTGCGCACGCACACATATAAACACAATGGAAGAAAGCGAATGTGGGTGAGATGTGCGTCTATCAAGCAAAGGAAGAGGGGAGATCCCCACCGAGCACGAAACGAAAGCCACCCCCATGCGAGGCGCGTTCAATCGAGCAGCCCTTCTTGAGCTACAGACGGAGACACAACACGTACCCCCGTGCCGTTGTCGCACACGACGATCTTGTTGGCAGCGACCATCTTGCTCTTCGCGTGCTCTTCTTCTTCTACTGTGAACGGACGAGCGAGCGAGCGAGCGTCCGGCGATGATCCCTCTCGTCGCTCTTCTGCGAAGCTCAAGAAGCACAATCACCTGCTTCCTTCATGAACGCACGCACATCGGATCCTGAATACCCAGTTCCACCCTGGTTATTGAGTAGTCTCAATTAAATATCAAAAAATTCTTGTATACGATCTTATTTGTATTTTTTTGATACTTTCCTTAAATAAAAAGGCATTTTTATTTGATAGAGGTAGAACATAAAGTTTACGAGTCACATGGATGCAAGTTGAAACTGCGTTGAAGAGGGTATAGTGGATGAGAGGTTCTTTGCAACGCATGTCGCACGGGATATCCACAGCGCTTGCCGGAGAACCGCATGCACATCGTCGAGATGGAACAAAACACGCGCACACACGGGATGTGAAGCAATGACGTTCTATTGGCTGTTGGTATTGGTACAGCGTTTTTCAAATATTTACACGCTCGCGGGCGATGATAATAATGTCCCAGTGGCTCACTAAATATGGGGCTCAACCGCGTAGACCGGAGAGGAGTCGCTGTCTCACTTCAGCCAAGGCGACGAGCAAGTCTTCAGAATGTGGGTGCACAAAACGTCATCGAGACAGCAAGTTGAGCCAACAGGCGCGACGAAGGGTGCACTCACTCTGCGACGCCTTTTTCTTCATCCTGCTTGCTTTGCAGGAACTGTGACTGGACAACTCATTTCTCTGTGTACTGCCCGCGAGTTCGTCCGTGCAGGTTGCCATGGTTTCCGCGCCTCACCCGGAATTTCTCTTCTTCACTCCTCTTCAGTCACGCGTGCGAGCGGCTGGCTTCACGCCACGAGGCGGAAGCGGTGCGCGGTCTTGCAGTCTAGCCCGCAAAACTGGTCGTAGTGGCTCAGTTTCCGCTGGAAGCACTTGGCGCAGTTCGTACACCACCGCTGCTCTTTGCTCGGCTCGTAGTCGCTGCTGACCTCATCCTGGTTCGACGGCGTCGTCGGCTGGGTGCGCAGCGCCGACGCAACGGTCGACGAGCTCGAGTCCACCCACGACGTGTAACTGTTCGCCCGTTCCTTCGCAATCGCATTCTTGTTGTGGTGGTTGTTGAAAAAAGTCGCCGCCGGGCTTGCAAACTCGTCGCAGCCGATGATCTCGTGGAAGTTGTCGCGGCGGAAGGCCTCCTCGTCCTCCTCGCACACGATCGTGTCGCGGTCCTCGCGGTGGAACAAGCCCTTGAGCTTGCACGAGTAGTAGCTCAGCGACACGAGCTTCCGCAGGCGGCTCATCTCGTCGAAGCACTTCCGCGACGACGTCACCGACATGGCCGTGGACGACGAGGACGTGCGCGCGGCCAGCTTGGAGCGGCCGTTGAAAACCACGAATTCTCTGTTGGCGTCGTTGCCGTTCACCATTTTCTCGTTAGCGCGCAAATAAAACTGCAGGTAGTGGCTATGGCTAGCGCGCGGTCAATCGGGAAATGAGCACAACAGCAAGCAGAACTGGCGGCGGAGAGAAAGGGCGCGGAAAAAGGAAACCATCGCCTGGTCTCTCTTATGGTCACCGATTTTTACGAAACGCGGCGCTTGCGTCAGTGTGTGCAGCCTCTCTACAACGTCTCGACGGACATAGTGAAAGCAAGTGAATGGCGATGCTCAAGAGATGAGACAGATGGGTTCATCGCTTGTAAAGCTGAGTACACACGGAGAAATGAAAGGCATCGCTCCGCTTTGCTGCCGACCATAGACAGCAAGAATAATCTGAATGCGCTACTGATCGCGCTATGTTTGCTTGGTGCCAGTCATTTCACGTTGGTCTCCTTGGTGGCGGTGGCCCCTTTTTCAGTTGAGGGAACATCGCGAGACATTTGGGGGCGCTTTCTGATTTTGCTTGCTGCTGATGACAGTCGTGATTTGTCTTCAAGCCATGTGACAATGATGAACATCCTGCGTTTTTTGATCTGTCACCACTCTCTCTGGCATGTTTCCTGAAATATGAAGACCACCAGAGAGCCATTCTATTGAGGTGTTCGGAAATGCCAGCCTGCACATGCTCGCTCTCTTTGCAGGACAGCGCCGACGAAATGCGAGATGCGTGTGCCACTTGCTGTGAATAGCAATGCTTTTGTGGGGTTACTTCTAGGAAGGCGCTGAGTGAAAGAGTCGGTTGCCATTAGTCACTAGCGCCACCTGGGAACAGTCTGCGGCAACCGGACATCTTGGTGCTGCGACCATTGCCAAGGTGCGTATTTAATCAATGATGCAAGAGGACAAAACGTACCTGAATAGCACCGTGTTGCTTCTTTGCTTGTTGTCGTTTGGAGGCCAGGTAGGTCATCAAGAGCGTATCGAGCTCGCGCAGACTGTACCTGACTGGCGTGTTGGTCGTGAACTCGAGCGTCTGCCCCAGCACGCGGTCGTGGTGCACGTGGCTGCTGCTGAAGACGCGTGAGGTGTCTTGAAAGCTCAGCGAGTCACACACTAGCGCCGCTTGGTAGTATAGCAGCACCAACTCGTTGAGCAGTTGCGTGACATTGAATACACAGTGGTCAGTTTGCGCCATCAAGCCGTCACGAACAGCAATCGCGTTGGAATCAGTGCTATTTGCTCTCAGCAAAGGCTCCGCCTCCTGTGGAGTCGAATTGCAAGGACAAAGTACGGGTCGATGGTGAGAGTCATGCCAACTACAACACAAAAATGAAGCGTACTAGAGCTACAGCGAGCGACACCTACCAGCGCAACAATCTGCCTCACAAGCGTCTCCATCTTCTTGGCGAGCTTGATCTTCTTCCACGCGAACTTGAGTTTCTGGTTGACTTTCTCGGACTCTTGGAACTTCTGAAGCTCGAGCATCGCAGTCTGATAGGCTGTTGAGAGCTCCTTCGCGTTGGCAAGCGTATGAGAATGTGCCTCAATCGATGTCGTCAGGCTCGCACGTCGACTCACCAAGTGTCTTTCTCGCTGGGCATTGCCTGTTGGACTGCGTTTCGTCGAGCAGAGCTTCTGCAGTTGGCTGAGCCTCGCTGGCAAGTGGATCACTTGCTGGCGCAGATCCACTGTGATCTCCTTGTGGCATCGGCTCGTGGCACTGGGTGCTGCTCGGTTTCTCTGTGGCTTCTTATCGTTCGACAGCTCGCTGGCAACTGCGGATCCGATTTTGCTAATGGTAGCCGCGGATTGCTCCACGACAGGAGAGTCTGCATTGAACGAAAGCGCCAGCTCTTCGCAGCTCATCACTAAGTCCAAGTCTGTGGAGGAGAGATCGCTGAGAGGGTCGAGGTCCGGTCCGAGTTCATCGCAGCTGTCGAGGAATGCGAGCGCTGCCTCCAGCGAGCGCTCCTCCAGCAGACGGAGGCTCATGATCAGTTGGTGCTGCTCTGAAGCTGAAGCCAAGGTGGCCGTCTGTAGTTCCGAACATCAAAGCTATCATGCTGCTGTCATCAGCCCATGGCTGGGCTCTTGGAGCCCTCGTCAGGAAGGCCGTCCTGGGCGCTGCGCGTTTGTACCAACAACGCATGTCCTCGCAGCGTTGGGACCGCAACGTGAATGCAGCCATCAATATTCTTCATCTCTTCGTCAGGAGAGCGCAAGGACATTCATCACCGATGGTATTTACGCGGGGAGGCTCGAGCGATCAGCAAACGTAGCGCGGTCAGTAGCGCATTCAGATTATTCTTGCTGTCTATAGTCGGCAGCGAAGCGGAGCGATGCCTTTCATTTCTCCGTGTGCTCTCAGTAGAGGGCAGCTCAGTAGGTCCTGCTCTAGTTTGACGGAAAACAATTTTGCTAACATTCAGCCAATCGTCTTTCAAACTCATAATCATGACGTTGCATTGGCAGAAAAGAGGTATAATTTGCGCAGCTGATTTTTGCTGCTCCATGCGTCAGACGTTGGCACGCTTCCCCAAGTGTCGCTGCTTCCTGCTTAGCCCTTAAGATTCCAGCGGACAGATCCCTGGAGACGCCAACGCCATTTTCACACGAGCTCAGCATTTGCTCATAACCGCGTGCATGCTTGCAAAAAAGAAATCACTCACGAGCTGCGTCGCTTCAGCCCTCTCTGGCTTCTTGCCACAGTGCTTTGCGGTGCTGGTTTCTTGAAGCGACTAATCTTTCCAACTTCACAGAACTCAGAACTCGCAGAACTTGCTTTCTTTCTGCAAAAGGAACGAACCCATGAGCGCATGGCGAGGACATCGATTGCCTGCACACAGGCTTGTACGTGCGCATGACAGGCTGTATGAAGCTCGATATTCTCGCTCGACAGTATTCATTCACTTACATAGCGGAAGCCAAACATATACGGAAGGCGGGTGCATCAGGTCGACTCAACCATGCAAAGCCAGTTGTTTGCATCTGCGCTTCGTTTGGTCCATCTTAGCTCGCTTTGGACAAAAGATGGCTCTTTCGGCTCGGACGTTCTAGAAAACGCGCGGTGATGTCACAGTCACGGTACTGTGACATGAGTCACAAAAACGGGGGAGCCACGTGGAGCTTTGTGCCGGCGCTTGAACAAAAAGTAGCGCTTCAATTCATTTTTGTTTTTCTTCTTCAATTCATTTTTTCATTTTATATTGAAATTTGTATTGCTTTTCTTGCAATTCATAATTGAATTGAGAAACGCACCTGCAGGATACTTTTTGGCTTGCTTGTTTCGCATCTACCCTCTCTTCCTTGTGCCGTCCCCCCTTTGCTTTCCGCCCCACACAAAGGGAAATCCCGCACCCAACCGGAGGCGGAAAGCAGGAGAAGAAGACGGAGAGAGAAGACGCCAAGAGCAGTGGCGATTGTAGAGAAAATGAGTGACGCTCGAGTGCGCCTGGAGCTGGTACGTCTCGCTGCTGTCTCTGTATTGAAATAGCGTTATGTCCGTGCGCTGCTCATTCACAGAGCGTGCGGTCTTGAAGATCACAAATGAGAAAACGAGTGTCGGAACTCACACATGACTTAAACTTGTTCTGATTGTCAATAATGATAGGAGACCCCAGCGGCCGTGCTCAAGCACTTCAATGTGACGGAAGAGAAAGGTCTGAGCACCGACGCGATCGAGAAGCAGCGCGCGGTGTACGGCTTCAACGAGCTTGACAAGGAAGAAGGCACGCCGTTGTGGAAGCTGGTGCTCGAGCAGTTCGACGACGCGCTCGTCAAGATCCTGCTCGGCGCCGCGGCCGTGTCGTTTGTGCTCGCTTACTTCGAAGGCAGCGAGGAAGGCATCTCGGCCTACGTGGAACCATTGGTGATCTTGATCATCTTGGTGCTGAACGCCATCGTCGGTGTGTGGCAAGAGTCGAACGCAGAAGCTGCTCTGGATGCGCTGAAGGACCTGCAGCCAGAGAATGCGCGTGTCCTGCGTGATGGTGAGATGATCACCATCCCAGCGCGCGAGCTTGTGCCGGGCGACATCGTGGAGATCCGTGTCGGTGACAAGGTGCCTGCGGACATGCGCCTGATCTCGATGAAGACTACCGCCATTCGCGTGGAGCAGGCTCAGATGACCGGTGAAAGTACCTCGGTGAACAAGGAGATCGATGCGCTTCCAAAGGGAACTGAGGACGTCATCCAAGCGAAGACCAACCTGCTGTTTGCCACCACGGTGGTCGTCAACGGCCTTGGCCGCGGTATCGTGACCGAGATCGGTATGAAGACTGAAATTGGCAAGATCCAGCAGTCAGTTCAGGAAGCTGCTGAAGACGAGGAGTCGACTCCACTGAAGAAGAAGCTTGATGAGTTCGGTGAGCTGCTCTCGAAGGTCATCGGTGTGGTGTGCCTCGTCGTTTGGATCATCAACTACAAGAACTTCTTTGACCCATCGCACGGCTCGGTGCTGAAGGGCTGCATCTACTACTTCAAGATCGCTGTCGCCCTCGCTGTCGCTGCGATTCCAGAAGGTCTCCCTGCTGTTATCACCACGTGCCTTGCTCTCGGTACGCGCAAGATGGCGAAGAAGAATGCCATTGTGCGCAAGCTGCCATCCGTCGAGACGCTTGGCTGCACGTCGGTGATTTGCTCGGACAAGACGGGTACGCTCACCACGAACGAGATGTCGTGCGTGACTTTCTCGCACCCAGGCAAGTCGGAGACTGAGCTTGTGACGTACGACGTGGAGGGACACACGTACGCTCCTGTCGGTAAGGTGACGGGCGCTTCGTTGGCGCAAAACAAGACCGTCAGCGCGATCTCGAAGATCTGTGCTCTCTGTAACGAGTCTGCGATCGAGTACAAGGACGGCAAGTACGTGCGCGTTGGCGAGCCAACTGAAGCCGCTCTCAAGGTGCTTGTGGAGAAGATTGGTCTGCCAGAAGACCCTGCCAAGCAGGCTGAGCTCGAGTCGCTTCGGAGCTCGAACCCAGCGAAGGCTGTGCAGTTCTGCAACGACTACTGGCTTGGACAGCACAAGAAGCTGGCGATTTTGGAGTTCTCGCGTGACCGCAAGTCGATGTCGGTCCTCTGCTCCAAGTCGGGCACGTCGACGGTCGGCCGTGCCACTCGCTCTGCCACCTCGAACCAGAACGTTCTCTTCGTGAAGGGCGCCCCAGAAGGTTTGATTGACCGCTGCTCGAGCGTTCAGCTCGCCGATGGCACGGTGAAGCCATTGACCAGTGCTGGTCGCCAAGTGATCCTGAACCAGGTGTCTAACCTCGCTCGCAAGTCGCTTCGTTGCCTCGCGTTGGCGAAGAAGGACGACCTTAGTGAGCTTGGCTCGTACGACGGCGACCGCCACCACCCTGCGCACAAGTTGCTCGAGAAGACTGAGAAGTTCGCCGAAATCGAGAAGGACTTGACCTTCGTGGGTTTGGCGAGCATGCTGGACCCTCCACGTCCAGAAGTGCGCCCGATGATTGAGACGTGCCACACCGCCGGAATTCGAGTGATTGTCATCACTGGTGACAACAAGCTGACTGCTGAAAGTATCGCGCGCAAGATCGGTGTCTTCACTGAGACCGAGGATGTGTCGCACAAGTCGTTCACGGGTGCTGATTTCTTCGCGCTCCCGGAATCGAAACAGGTTGAATACCTGATGGACAAGAGCGGCAACGGTCTTGTGTTCTCCCGTACGGAGCCAAAGCACAAACAACTTCTGGTGAAGATGCTGAAGCAGCAGGGTGAAGTGACTGCCATGACTGGTGACGGTGTCAACGACGCGCCTGCCTTGAAGCAAGCCGATATTGGTATCGCCATGGGTATCACTGGTACTGAAGTCGCGAAGCAGGCCGCCGACATGGTTTTGGCTGACGACAACTTCGCCACGATTGTGTCCGCTGTTGAGGAAGGCCGTGCCATCTACAACAACATGCAGGCGTTCATTCGCTACTTGATCTCGTCGAACATCGGTGAAGTCGCTGCGATTTTCTTCACGGCTGCGTTGGGCCTCCCGGAAGGTTTGATTCCAGTGCAGCTTCTGTGGGTGAACCTCGTCACGGATGGCCCTCCAGCCACTGCTCTGGGCTTCAACCCTCCTGACAAGGACATCATGACGAAGCCTCCTCGCCGCAGCGACGACGTCCTGATCAACGGCTGGGTGTTCTTCCGCTACATGGTGGTCGGCATCTACGTTGGTCTTGCGTGTGTTGGTGTCTTCGCGTACTGGTACATGTACTACGACGCGTCTGGCGACGGCCACACTCTCCTCACGTTCGACCAGCTGACGCACTGGACCCAGTGCCACCAGTGGAAGAACTTCACGGTGAACAACTTCGACGGCATGGACTTCTCGGACGACCCTTGCCGCTACTTCACGGAGGGCAAGAAGTCGGCTTCGACTCTTTCGCTGTCGGTTCTGGTCGCCATCGAGATGTTCAACGCGCTGAACGCGCTGTCGGAAGACGGCAGTCTGATTACCATGCCTCCATGGTCGAACCCGTACCTGCTCATCGCCATGGTGGTGTCGTTCGGCATGCATTTCCTGATCCTCTACGTGGACGTTTTGGCTGACACGTTCAGTGTGACGCCGCTGGACTTCAACGAGTGGCTCGTGGTGCTCGCGTTCTCGCTTCCAGTGATCCTCATCGACGAAGTGCTGAAGTTTATCGGACGTCGCATCAGTGCCCGCGAGCTCGAAGCGCGTCTTGGCACGGAGAAGAAGGACCAGTAAACTGGCAAGAAGAGGAAGGAGTCTCAGAAGATATAAAGAAATGAACTTTTCAAAAACGCTCCCTTGAATCCAGCGTTTGTTTCTAGCGTCGATGGCAGCGCGTGACATGAGACGAATAAAAAAGAGCACCAGTCCTTCTGAGAGATATCAAGAACATGAAGAAGCAGATGTCGAGAGAGAAACAAGCAGGGGACAACAGCAAGGAAGGAGTTCGAGAACGAGTGAAGAGAAACAAAGAAGAAATAAGGAGGAACAGGTAGATTGTGCATACTGGTATGTGTTAGATGGGAATGATGGATATGACATGCATAAGTGAACAGAAAATAAACGATTACTACTTCATGAACATGCTCAAAGATCTCGTGGCTTCCAAGGCGCCGCTCACCAACGACGAAGGTCATCAGGCTTGCTTACTCTTGCTCAGCGTCGCTAACCGGAAGACCACGAAGTGAAGTAGTGAGCACGTGAGCGCGGCGCTCTCGAACTGCAGCGCCGCCTCGGAGAGCGAGCGCAGTGCGGTGCACGAGACGCTCATTGCTGCGACGCAGCCCGAGGCGTAGAAGAGAGTCGCCATGATGAGGTTCTTGGAGCCCAAGTATCTCGGCACGCGTCTCCAGGTGTCCGGCCACGGCGGGCAGAAGTAGAGCTGGTACGCTCTTCCCATGACGAAGTTGACGAGCGTCGCACCAGCGAACCGAAGGAGGAAGAGCGTGCTGAGGAACGCCGCCTTCATCTCCATCGTGTGGCTCTCGTCAGATGATGCCGAAGATGGCGCTTTGTGCGGCTTTCGCGACGCAAGGATCTCCTGAAGACACGTCTGCGCCATCTTCCAGCAGAGCAGCACCAGCGCGCAGAGACAGATCGTCGACATGGCTCGTCGCCGCGAGAGCATCTTGAGGCGGTAGAGGAAGAGCACGAGCCCGCACTGCAGCAGCGTCTTACTCAGGTGCACGTACGTCTCAAACGACGCAATCTCCGCCAGCTTCACGTGGAATGGCTCACTATCACTCTTTTTGTTCGTCGTAGATCTGCTGGACCCAGCCGCTCGACTCGACGAGAAGTTGCCATCCCGTTCTGCTTTGTTCGCCATCGTCTTGTGGGTCTTTACTGCTGTGTCAGTTGTTGCTAATGTGCTTTGCTTCACCATTCGCGCGAGCACGTCCAGATCTTGAGAAGTGTGCAGGCTCTCGGCCCATCGGAGCACGTTGAAGAACCCTCGCTGGTCCTGGAACGACGGTGCTGCTGTCGGGAACGCACTGCTCGCTAGCTGGCGGAAATCGAGCGTCGCGCACTTGAGCTGCGTGGAAACGAAGAGCGCACCCGAGATCGCCGTGAACAGGAAGAGCTTGTCGCAAACAGAGACCCTACCCATGATCGTAGCTGTCTGGAAGGCGAGGAGATCTTTAGGCGGCAATTTGGCTGCGTTTGCACACGTGATGCAAGCGAGAGAATACCAGTCGTTTTAGTTCACCCGGCGGTTATCCTTCGTGTCCTTTCGCTATGATTGCGCTGTACTCCTAGAACCATGTGGCTCTGTATGTCAAGTCCTCAAGCTGTCAAGAATGCGATTAATGGAAATGAAGGGAGTCAAAGACGCGATCTGAAATGGAAAACTGTTCATTGGGCTCCAGCAACGAACCATCGCCTCAGCACACACCACTCTGAGAACAAACGTGTGGCTGGGGATCCAAGCTGCCGCCGGTATAGATAGATACATAGGAGATAAAAAGAAGTCGCTAGAGACCACGGCACGCAAACTAACCACACGCAGGCACGAGCGCGCTCTCTCTACATGCTCAAGGCGTTCATCTGGCACGACACCTCAAGGAACATCACGTCCGAGGCCGCCGACTCCTTCTCCTCCACAGCCGGCGAGAACGCCGACAGTGGATACAGGAACGACACCGACTGGTCGTTCGCCAGCGGGCTCGTCTTCGCAGCCGCATGCGTCACCGGCGGCGTCGAGAAGATGCTGCCGTTCTCCATGCTCTTGCGGATACTGCTCATATCCGCGACCGAGCGGCTCGTCACCTCGTTCTTGCCGTCCACGACTGTCAGCAAAACCTGGTTCTTCTCGTGCCACAGCGTCGTGAGCTTCTCAAACAGGCGCGACGTGATCGACTGGTTGTTGTTCTCCTTGAGCTTCTCGCCAGCTTGCGCGCTCTTCATCTTCTCACCCGACGCGGCCGACTGCACCTTCGACAAGAACAGCTCCTCGGTCTCGTCGTCGTTGTCGTCCACGTCGCTCTGGCCAAAGTCGTCGGCGTCGTCACCGAACCAGTTCGTGTCCGCGAGCGCCGGCGCGAACGGATCGTCCACCGGGTACACGAACTCGTCGATGAGGTCCGTCTCGAAGCCGCTCAGGCGGAGGCAGTCGTCGATCTGCGCCGGTGAGTCGCACGTGCCGGACGAGTCCGTGATGTCCGATGCAGCCGACGGCGAGGCCGCCGCTGGCACGACGGTCGCCGTCGACGCCTCTTCGTCATCGGCTTCGTCCGCCTGCGCCTCCTCGGCGGTGGCGGCCACGGCGCTGGTAGTCCACGACGCAATGTCGCGGAAGTCCTTCCACGAGGACTTCTCGAGCGATGACATGATCTTCGACGCCATGTTCATCTGCGAAAACTCGTTTGGCGGGTTCGCGTTGAAGAACGAGTGGAAGTTGCTGCCGCTCTGCACGTCAAAGAAGAATGGCGAGTTGCCGAAGAACGTGGCCGAGAACATCATGCCCATGACCATCACGAGGTTCTTCTTCGCCGCGTGGATCTCGTGGTGTTGCGTCATCGGTGTCGGCTGGTCCTGCTCGCCCATGGACGTGTAGGCCGCGAACGGGTGGTCGAAGTCGCGTAGCAGATCGTCGGCAGCAACATCAGCCATCTCCGTGTCTTCCAGGTTCGCAAAACAGTAGTCCCAGTTGTCCTTGGACGCAGTAGGAGTCGGAACGGCTTCGAAAGCCGACGCGACGTCCACCATCGGCTCTGTCTTGACCACGACATCGTCTTCAATCTGAACGACAGCAGCCGCAGGAGCAGCCAGTGGGGCCACTGGCGACGCCGTTGGTGCTGGAGCCGCAGAGGCGCCTGGCAGCGGCTGAGAGAGCTTCTGCTTGAGCAGCAGGCTCTCGTTCGCAATCGCGTTGAGCTTCTCCTGCAGCGCCTGGAGCTCGCGCTCCTTCTCCATGAGCTGGTCTTCGAGCTGGCCCACGTACGCTTTCTTGCGCTCGCGGTGCAGCTGCGCCGACATGCGGTTGCGGATGAGGCGGCGCTTCTTCTTGGCCTCCTTCGAGTCCGGATCCAGACTCTCGAGCTGCAGCTCCATCTGGCGCAGACGCTCCTCGCCCAGCGCATCAATCTCCGAGTTAAACAGCATCGAGCCGCAGCTCATGGACAGCGACGACGACGAGGTTGGCGAGCCGGCCGCCGCAGTCTTCTTTGCTGGCTTGCTCTCCGCCTCGACGTACAGCGATGACACATTCGCCGACGTCGTCTTGCCGGTCTTCATCTTCTTCGACTTCTCAGTCGTCACAGTAGCGGCCACGTTGCTCTCGCCCGCCGTCGTCACGTCCACAACCGCGCTGTTTGGCGAAGAGGACTCGGCCGCATCTCCGCTCTCAGAGTCCTCCGAAGAAGATGAGGCCGACATAGTCTTGCGCTTCGTCTCGCGACGCGCATTCACGACGTCGCGTCTGGCGGCGCGCTGCGCCTTGCCGGCGTCCAGCTGCGTGCCAGTTGTATTTAAGAGTGAGGCGGCCGCGGTTGGCTCGGAAATCTCCACCTTGATCATGCGCTGCTTCTCCATGGCGAGCAGCGAGGTGGTGGCGTCGGCTGCCGCCACGCACGCCGTCGCTGGGACTTGGATCTGGTCCACGGGCCGCACTTCGGTCTTCACGGCCGTGGGGGACGCTGCGCTGCTGTGGTGTGCGTTCGCGTTGTGTGCGGTCTGCAGGATGCTGCGCAGAAAGTCCGTCATACTTGCTGTCTAGGATGTGTGTGTGTCTTGCTTGTTTCTTGCGTGAATGGTGGATGGGAACGCTCTTGTTCTTGCGTTTGTTTGCGTTGTACTTGCGCGCGAGGGGGGGGGATCTGCTCAAGAAGATCGAGAGAGACATGTCATTTGTTAGAGATCTGCGCGACAACGACAACAACAACTTGCTTCATGACACCACACGCACTTTCTCGTTTGCTTGCGCGCTCTCTTACCTTTTTGCGGAATGCGGGTCGCCTCTGCTTTCTTGCTGGCTCCTCGCGTTGCGTTCTTTGGATTTTTGGCTCAGAGAGAGGGATCGAAAGTGATTTGCGCCTCCGCCGCACTTTTGTCTGGCGCCACGACGACAACACGATAATTTCTTCTAGATCCATATAACCTCACCTTTGCAAAATAACCTATGTGAGACTTTTTATATAACCTTGCATATTTATAAAACCTCGCGTTGGACTTTCTCTTGTTTCAGACAAAAGCTGATTCCATCCTCAGAAAAGGCAGAATCACTCCCAACACAAGTCAAATAAGCGAGGCTTTTTACAGTTTTCATGGAAAGATATAAGTCCAACTGCCTTGTGTGTGTCCTGCGGGCTGGCGCAAAAGCGCAAAGGGTCACATGGCTCCAGTCGCTTGCTTGCTTACGCTTGTGCTCGACCGGACGCTTGCCAGCGAGGGAAAAGTTCTCGAATGCGCTGTGAGATAAAGCGACAGGGCTTCCTTTTTGCCTGCACAAGAGGTTTCTGGACCGTCATTTACCATGATGAGAGGAGTGATGGTGGGCGCACGTTTGATACAGAACGCCAGCTTTTGATTTGGTTTTTGTATGCCGCGAGCCATCGTGTGATCGTCGTTCGTGCTGGTGCGACCCCATTGGCGCATCTCAAGGTAGACGGATGGTCAAGTCAAAGTGCGTCAGTGGCTCTTTCGGGTGCAGCACCAGCTTCTTCAAGACCTGTCTGGGTACAAAAATGACTGCGAGTTGTCAAACACCGTCTCGCCAGCGCGGCTTGAGCTGGCAAACTAGTCGGCGAACTTCAACGCCAGGCCACAAACAATTTCTCTTGGCACAAAATTGATTGGCATTCCGCCACACCTCTCAGACGATCTGATTCTTGCTCAGACTGCTTTTCGCTTCGAAAATTCAAACAATTGATGATGGCTCCATCACTTTGTGAGCGCATCAATCTCGTGGTGAGACTCTCGTCAGCTGCCTGTTGAAAAAGGAGATTCTCAGCATCCATGCGAACAGCGGTAGTGTCGCCTTTTTCAGTGTGAGCAGCTTGGAGATGATATCCGCACCAGCATAATTGCACCATCCGGAAGAAAAGCGAGCCCAAGAACAAAGAAAGAACGATAAATTACAACAGTTACACTATCCATGTAACCTGCGTAACCCTATCATGGCTAGATATAGTAATCATATGCAGGGATTCAATTCAATTGCCGTCATAAACCTACCAGAGCAAAGAACTGGAGTCGTTCCTTAAGCCTTTGCCGGTCAGGTTCTGAAGCAGATATGCAACTGTGGTTAGGCATCTATGATACTCATAAGCGGGACGAGCTAGTCGCCAGCAGATTCTGCTCTCCCCATAGACTTCCTCCTGAATACATTTCACTTACCAGCACGTGATCCCGAAAGAGAAGCAACGAAAAGAACGAGACTGAACATGAATGACGATAGAAAGCAAAGCCCTCAACTACCCGTGGAAATTACCTTTGAGCACAGAACTATAAGGGAAGCTCGCGACTACATCGACATGGCTGGCTCCTTTGTCTGGGCTGAACCAATACGTGACGACCCTGAGCTAGATGAGTTAGACCAGCACGAGCAAGTCTCTATTGGCCCAAGTCTGCACGCCCAGAGGCAGGTACTTCCAGCCCGAGACCCGAGGTACTCTAGTGAGTACGCTGCCTACTCGAAATTTGACGTTCCAGATCTGCCGAGGTCAGACCAAAAGATCGAGCGCGAACCTTTGAATTTTGCAAGCGAACACTGATCAACGGATATGCCTCGACATTCAGCTTTGAGCAACGGACGGCAGCTGCTCTAGGAACTTCCTTGTCACTCCCCTGCCACTTTCGACTCTCCTGATTCGGCTCAGGCAGCCATAAATCGTTTCGCACGTTCATATGGCTATGTTGTAGTTCACAAGCACACATATTACAGCAAGATGAAGGAAAGACGGTGGATTCTGTTTGGTTGTGACAGACATGGTGAACGAAGATCCTCGAAAGCTTCTTCGAGTGGCATCTTGCGTCCAAACGCAGCTTCACGACGACGTAGATGCTCAATGGAAGTAAGCGTGATCATGGTCAAAGAAACTGGAAACTGGTTCATTAAGTACCGAGGAAATAAGACCTGTCAGAACCATCCACCTTCGTCGGCACCTTCGTCTCATCCGATGCATCGAAGAGCAGATATGACACCGGAAATTCAAAGGGCTGTTGCAGTCGACGCGGAGACAGGAACCCGAGCTGCCCAAACGCTTGTTAGGTTGCTTTCCAACGATAGCAACTAGGCTGTGCGATCTTTATAACGAGCACCAGAGGAATTGTGATACTATGCGCGAGGGCAAGACGAAGATCCAGCATCTTCTCGGGATACTGTGCTGAAGACTACAGGGTTCCCTTGACTAACGAAGAGCACATTTTGCATTGATTTTTGAAGGATATCATTTCCATCAAATATATATTTACGCAGGTGATGTGACACAAAAAACAGATTATCATCACTCATACAGAAAACAAAATAACCAGGAATGCAAAACGCATTTATTCAAGGCGCACATTCGCGATGCCGTTGATCAGCCCATAGATGTCCTCAGGCAAGATACCTGTGTGCGTCCAGCAGTTTGCAATCATGGACTGAGTCACTAATTCCCATGTGTCCTGGCACCACCGCATTGCCTGCAAAACATCAGCGTTGTAGAGCTCTGCAGCGCGGCTTCCTTCTCCTGTTACGCTCACGATCTCGTCCGCTGTCTCCACCGCATGGTGCCCTTGCCTGCGTCGGAACCACGCCTTCAGCGCAGCGATCACGCCCGCATCCATTGGCTGCTACACTGACGTGGTGTTGGGCGGCAGCATTTGGATCTCGATGTTGCTGGGTGGCTCGCTTACTTGATGAGCGGACGCGTTGTCGAGTAAAAGAAGAATGCGGTGGTCTTCAGCCTTCATTCTCTTGTTTAGCTCCTCTATCCACGACTTGAACAGCGCACGGTTCATCCATGCCTTGCTGGAGCTGGTGTA
>JAADXK010000294.1:0-29868 GCA_023337805.1 Globisporangium barbulae
AAGCTAAAGATAAAGATAGCCGCGCAAACGAGGTGCGAGAGCGAGTCGCCTCCACCAAAGCGCCAGCACCTCAGCTTTCGGACTTGCGGCGCACATGAGCGGGTACGAAGGCCGCACGAAGGGCAAGCGCTTCCGCAAGCCGCAATCCGGCGTCTCGAACGTCAAGGAACGTTGGAAGTACCTTAACGCGCAGACCAGCGACGTGGTCGACGCAGGCGAGCAGAGCGGTGGAGACGTCACGGTCACTTCTAAAACCAAGCAGCTTATCAGGAAGCATCGCCACAGGACACAGAGCGCTCACCATGCATCTTTTGACGCCCCAGTGCGTGCGACCACAACTGTTGCGATGCGCGTAGGCTACGACATTGATGGTGACGGTCAGATCGACGTGCGTGAGATGCGGCTCGCCAAGTTTCTGGACGCCATGATGGAAGAGCGGCAGCGCCAGCAGCAGCCGCCGAGCGAGAGCGAGCTCACGCGCATGCGGCAGGAGGCCGGGCGGCTGCTAATCGCCAAGGAGTTCGTCGAACGCAACCACGATCGGCTCTGGCGCTACGGCTCAATTTTCACGGGCAAGAGCGAGACGGAGAGCGCCGATTTCATTGCCGCGCACAAGAACTTCAAAAAGCTCATGCCATTCCTCGAGGGTCTCGAGCGCAAGCGCACGATCCGGTCGTCGCAGAACCTGCGCGGATGCATGCAGAGCGACAATGGCGATCAGCAGAGCTCTCATGACGCCCAGCAGGACGCCAGACTCGTGCGCCAGACGTGGATCGAGACGTCGCGCAAGGTGTACAACCCGGTCTTCTCGACCCACCCGCTGCCGGAGCTGCAGCCCAAGAAGGTGAACTTCAAGGAGCTCCGCCCGGTCGCAGAGGACGATCAGCTCCATTTTTCCCAGCACCCGGACGTAATGTTCAATACATATGGTGCGATTGACGTGGACGGCGACGGTATCGTCGACGATGACGAGATGAAGCTCATCCTGCGGCTCCAGGAAGCCACGCTCGACGACGACAATAACAACAGCAGCAGCTATGGTACAAGTACCTCTCCTCGTAGCTCATCCGTTAGTGACGCCACTACAGCGATGAACGCGCGCGCGTTGCGGCAGCACCAACAAATCGAGGGCCGCAAGATGATGGCCAAGGACTTTGTGGAGCGCAATGAGGGGCAGCTGTGGCTCTACGAGCCGAGCTACCGCGACAGGTCCTCCGACGAAATCGCACAGCAGATCGCTGGCAGCGCGCAGTTTGCGAAGGAATTCAACAAGCTGCGCGCCAAAGAGCGCGTGCTGCGGCTCAAGTCGTCCATGGGCGTCTCCAACTGCCTCGTGCAGCTGCCCACGACGCAGCTACCGGTGGATCCGTCGAACGCGATGGAGTTCCGCCGCGTTCGCCACCGGTCCGAGCTGCTGTTCGCTCGCAAGGAGCTGCTCAAGCCTCCACAGCACCACCCGATGCAGCAACAGCAGATGCAACAGTGCTACAGCATCGGCTCGACGGCCTCAGCAGTCAATGCTGATGCCAAGAGCGAGATGAATCCGCACGGACTGCGCCTTCGCGCCGTCCGAGAGGACCGGAGAGAGCTGGGCCGAACGGCGAGCGACAGCCAGATCGGGCTCCCAAAGATCTTCGACACACCTGTGCGGATAGAGGCGACGGGGAGCTTCTCGATCACCAAGTGGAAGTTTGGCGAGTAGGCAAAGAAGAAGCGTTCATTCGACCATTTTCCCTCGCGACAGTGTTCACCACCAATGTCACGCATTTTTCAACTCCGAGCCAGCAAGTTGGAATGTGATATCGAGCTAGGCTGTGCGAATTCCTACTTGGCGTCACGGTCGCTGTTCAGAAAGCTGCAGTATTCTCGGAAACAACTCCAGAAATAGACGTCAGGAAGCGCGAAACAGTCTGGGGATACGAAGCGCATTGGAGAAGTAGTACGTCGAGTTCAACAACCTAATCTACACGGAGCTACTACACGTAGCGCATTTGCTCTCGGACTGGACGTCATGACTCGAGCCAGTGGGCTCTTGGTGCTCTGCTGCCTCGTCCTTGCGTGGACCTGCTCGACCTCTGCATCCTGCACGTCGGTTCACCATCACCACAATAGCAGCAGCACGGCCGCAGGCAACGGGAACCTCAGCAAAGCCGTGTGCAGTCGAAGGCCGCGAAGCACCAGATGGCGGCAGACGCAGCAAGAAGACACGAAGGAACGAGAGCGAGACGACGTCACGCGCGTGGACTCCGCCTTGCTGCCAGACTATTGGAGTGAAGTGCGTGTTACTGTGTGCAGCTTTCGATGCTTTGTGGATCAACAACGTCGACTGACTCCCTTCATGTCAACAAACAACCGCAGGTGCAGCTTGGCGGCGCAATCGATCCGCGGATCCGCACGAACGGCGAGGCGCCCGAACAGCTCGTCAAGGTGACGGACCGGCGACACCGCCACCCGGTGTTCGCGACCGTCTGCTCGCTCGCGTTCCTGCTTACGATCATCGGCA
Source organism: Globisporangium barbulae (assembly GCA_023337805.1). NCBI lineage: Eukaryota > Oomycota > Peronosporomycetes > Pythiales > Pythiaceae > Globisporangium > Globisporangium barbulae. The sequence continues at coordinate 2,504 of JAADXK010000294.1, forward strand.
TCATCGTCATCTGCACGCATTAACCTTCAGTCGAAACGCGAGCTTTATGCCCGGATAACGAACGCCACAACCACTCTGTAACACTTGGCAATGATCCTAATTCGCAGGATGCGTGGCTTTAACCCTTGCAAAAACAATTCACTTCTCGTCGCCGTTCATAATCGCTGATCGGCTTCAGGTTCAGGTTCAGGTTCTCATTCCCGGTCCGTCAGTATGTGCTGCGAGGACGAGAGCAGCCCGTCCTGACTGACCGAGCTGCGCTGCTCGAGCTCGTGCGTGAGCGACATCATGCGGAAGCGCTGGACCTCCTCTTCGAGCACGAACGTGAGCTTGCGCTCTTCAATGTACTTGCGCTCAAAGTACTGGCAGCGCGCACGCAGCTGATCGTTCTCCTCCGTGAGGAACTCGGCCTCCTGCGCCCGGTCCTGCGACTCCTTCTCGGCCTGCGCCACGAGCACCTGCAGCGAGTCGTTCGCGCGCATGAGGCTGTCCACCTGCACGTACAGCTCGCGCTGTTTGTTGACAGCCACACACGCATTGTCCACAACACACGTACAAATTCCAAGTTAGAGCCTGGATACTCATGACCCACGGCACAGATATAAGAGCCGTACCATCATCTCGTCCTTGCCATCTCTGTACAGCACAAGCCATTCATGAAGACACAGAGAATCACAGAGTTAGTATACTGCACTAGCATTCATAACACCAGCTAGTATTGAATGAGTACACGACGTACCCCTTGGCGTTCTCGAGACGCAGCTCGTGGAGCTGCACGGGCACGCTCATGAGCTGCTGCTGCTGCTCCTGCAGCACGCCGATGATGTGCTTGAGCTCCTGTTGCTGCCGGATGAGCGCCGCGATCGTCTGCTGCTGCTGCAGGAACTGCGCCGCCGAGATCGTGATCGACTTCTGGCGCGACGACGCGTGTCTCCGTCCGCTGCCGCTGCCCATGCCGCCGCTGCTCCCATTGTGGCACCCTCGGCCCTCCGAGCCGTCGTTCTCGGTAGCGAACAGTCCACGGCGGACTGTGCCATTACCACCGCCATGCATATGGATGGGCGAGAGTGTTGGCGCCGATGCGTTCGCAAAGTAGGACGCCGGCGTATGGTTGCCGCCGTTCGTTTCGCTGTCGTGGTCGCTCACGCCCACGGTCGACCACGTGCGCTCGCGGTGGTAGCGCAGTGACTCGCGCTCTTGTTGCTCGGCCGCGGACTCGTCGGCGCCGCCACTGCTCTCGCGCGCCAAGTCAATCATCTCGAGCGCCTGGCGCGCGGGACTGACACTGCGCGTGGTCGAGCGCCGGCTCGCTCGCGACCGCGGCGACAGCGTCGACGGCAAAGAGCGCGTCATCCGCTGCAAATTGCTCCTGTCCTGCTGCTGGTCGTCGTACTGGTCCTGGGATACAGTGGTAGAGGTTGTGGTAATGGCAAGACCATCCTGACTCGGCTGTGTCTCGTAGTCCGACGAGAACACACCGCCGCCCGTCGTGGAGCCATACTCGCTTGATGTGAACTGGTTGGACTGGGAGAATTCCGCGGAATAGGACGTCACCGTCGAGTAGCTGCTCTGGTCAAAGAGCTGACAGGATAGGACATACATGCATACAGACAGACAAGCACGAGTCAGTAGACAAACCCACCACAGCCAGTCATTTTCGAAGGGGTCAATCAAAATCGCACCTCATTTGAGTTCTCGCGCGACCGTGGCGGTTCGGACGTGAGTTCCGTGATCGTGAATCGGCTCTTGCGCTTCACTCGAGTGGACACCGGGAACGTGCTATCGTTATCAGGACGTGCAGATCTCCTGTGGTGGCTCTCAGACGACTCCTGCTGCAGTGGCGACTGCGCCGCTGCGTTGACAATTGCTGTAGCGACGTCCTGTACTGTAGCAATAGCAGTCGTGTCGCTAATGCTGACGTCGATGGTGAGGCTCGGCTTTGCTACTGTCAGTGCTGGAGACTACGAGTGTTTGAAGGGTGGTGATGAGAGACTGGGTACAAAAACATTCGACACAGGTTCGACACAAAGTACGTACGAGCTGCTGCTGCTGTGGGCCTTCGTCAATAAGCGCAGGTGGTGATGGCTGGACAATCATGTCCGAGTCGGACGAGTCGTTGTCGTATTCGATGAAGACGTGGTCTACGAGCACGGGTGAATGCTGTTGCTGCTGGGGCTCGTGGACCTCAATGGGAGCAATGACGGGTGATGGCTCGGGCTCCACGACAGGGTCGGTCGCCGCCGCGGACATGACCACAAGCGAGGGCGGCTCTTGAGAAGGTGCTGCTGCCACCAACACCACAGGCGTCTTGTCCAATATCACGTCTTCCTCCGGTGACTGCGGCTGCAGCAGTGGGGTCGTCGGCGCCTGGGGTGGTGAAGAGCTCAACTCCCTCTGCTGAGCTTGAACGCGGATCTGCTCCTGCTGCTGCACCACGACAACGGACGTATCGGCAAGCACCTGGCTGTGGGTAAGCGCCTCACCGACAGCTACAGCAACAGCCATACCAGCGTCGTAATCGCCGTCGTCGCTGGCATCATCAAAGCTCGACGCATGTGCGTCCGCGTCCTGGAACACGACCGCCGACGCTTGTGTGTCCTGCGGTGAGCCAGGCGAGATCTCCGTGATGGTGAAGCGGCCCTTGCGCTGGACACGCGGACGCTGTGGCGGCTGCTGTGGCACCTCCATCGTCTCTCACTCGCCGTCCCTTCGCCGCGGGGGAGCTTCGCGTGCTGCTGCTGAACGCTTGCTTGCTCGTGCTGACGACGACCTCACGCTCGCATCAACACAATAAGTTGGCTCACGAGTCGGAGATGAGCACTTTTCTTCCGACGACCCACAATGAGTCGTGATGTGGGTCGACCCACATTTACCTGTTTAAAACGGTATGTATTGTAAAAAGGTCGCTTCTTTGAAGTTTGGTGATGGCTTTGAAATGCGAAAATGAGCATCAAGGATTTATGAACAAGGGTCACCAAAACGACGGTCGATGCGCAGCATCTCAAGCTTCAGTCGATTGCACGTGCGTATATAAAGAAAGATAAGAAAAAGATGATGAAGTGGCGGTGTGTGCTTGTTGTGTGGGGAGGCGAGAGACAGTGTGACGCCGAGCCATTCGTGGATCTAAAACGCTCGCCGCCAAGCGTTGTTCGTCTCCATCATGCTCAACGGATCCTGTTGCTCGTGTAGCGTCCTGCATTGGCTTCGCTCACCCACCTGCGTGACGCAATCCGCGCTCTCGTTTAACAGCAGCCGCTCTTGTTCGCAGGCGCGTTCGGGTTGCCAAAGCCGCCTGGTCCCGGCGAGCCAGTCATGCCGACCTTGATGCCGTGTGCCTGCAGGGAGTTTTTTCAACATGATGCAAATGTTGTAAGCCGCAACTTACCAAACAGCAAAAGCACAACAATGACAAAAAGCTCACCTCATTCGTGACATCGCAGACGCCAGACTGGATGTTCGAGTAGATCTTCGACGCAGTCTTCACAAAAGCCTACAATAATCCAAACGATCGATCACAGCCGTCAGTACTAGCTCAGTAACCATAGAACCAAGCTTGAACGTAACAACAATTCATGCCCGCACGTACATCTTCGACGTTGGCCGCCGTCTTCGCAGACGTTTCCAGGAAGATAAGGCCGTTCTCTTTCGCAAACTGCTCGCCCTCCTTGTAGCTTACAGCGCGGCGGTGCTCCAGGTCGCTCTTGTTGCCAATCAGCATGATCGCCATGTTCGAGTTCGAGTTCTGACGCGCCTCCTCGAGCCACCTCGTGAGGTGGTTGAACGTGTCTCGTCGTGTGATGTCGTACACCAGAAGCGCACCGGCAGCGCCGCGGTAGTACGATCTCGTGATGGAGCGGAAGGACTCTTGACCGGCAGTGTCCCAGATCTGCAGCTTGATCTGCTTGTTCTCAATGTTGATCATGCGCGCACCAAACTCCACGCCGATCGTGAGGTCGTGCACCGGCTGGAAGCGCTTGTCGGTGAACTGCAGCAGCAGGCACGACTTGCCCACGCCTATTCGATACGCGCATAAGATACACACACAAGCTTAGACTCATGCCATATATCCCATCCTAAGAGCGAAAAGCAAAGCAGAAGCGTACCCGTGTCTCCGATGATGATATATTTGAACAGGTACGCGTACGACATGCTCGATGACTCTTTCTCAACAGGTTTCTATGAGTACAAGAAGTACACATATGAGAGGCGTTAGCCACTCGATACAAACACACGCATAGCACACAGAGCTTCACCACAAGTGTAGTGCTGGTGGCGGCGCATTTCTGGAACGTGAGGGAGAAACGGGATCTCGCGAAGAGCTACACTTAGCTATCCCCCGCCAGACTCCCCCGCAGCTCAGCTTTCAGATCCACCACGTGCGCATACACCGACCGCATCCACATACGCATGGCTCCTGTTGGTCTCCTCCCATTGTTCGCACCTGCTAGCGCTGCGTCTTGTGCTGGAGGCGCTTGATCTCTTCTCCGCTTCTTTTTCTCTTTGGTTTCATCAGCCAGCACCTGGTGTGCTCTTTCTTTCTCTCTGATTTATTTTGAGAAAATGCGACTTTATCCCATTTTAGTCCTTAATTGTTTTTTATTTGCACGATTTTAATTTGCAAAATGTCAGCCTCACTCACCGCGGTTACCTGTTTCCCCCGGCTGATTCCTCCACGTAAGCAAGCGCCCCACGCGCGCAATGGAGAATGCCATGAGGAGCTCCGTTGCCGCCTCCTCTGCCACCAGCGGTGCGTTTGGTGGCGATGCCAGTAGCAGCAGCAATGGATCGAGCAGCGGCGGTCTCAGCAGCAGCCGAACTAACAGCGCGGGGGCTGCTACGCTCGCCGCCGCCGACGACGATGACGACGGTTTTGGCGCATTCGCGGCGGCAGCGCCCGCACTCACGCCTCCAGCGACGAGCGACTATTACTCCAACGTATTTGGTGTCTCGTCATCAGCATCGTCGTTGATGCCGTCGCCGCCTCCGAATCCGCTCTCAGCGTCGTCGGTGTCGGTCTTCTCCCAGTCGGGACTCTCGGAGCTCTCGTTCGCGGATGACGACTACGACAGCCCGTTCGCTGACATCGTGAACGAACCGCCCAAGTCTGCGAACGCGTCGCGGACCAACAGCTTCAGCCACAGCGGCAACGACACCAATGGCATGACGTTTGCGCTTCTTCCGCAACAACAGCAGCAGCAGTCGACGATGGTTCAAGCGGGCGCACGCGGCATCGAAATGGGCTCTCCGCTGCTGTCGTTCTCCCCCGTGGCGACGCCCTCCACGCTGTCGATGGCGCCGTCCGCCTCGTCTCTACCGGCGGATATCTTCTCATCCTCGACTAGCAGTGCTGCGAGCGTGGACGTGTTTTCACTCAGCGCGTCGAGTGGGCCGAGCGTCCCAGTAGAAACGGAACTGCTGTCATTTTCCCCACTGGCGCTCCCATCCAGCGCTCCGAGTGCAGCGCCAGCACTTCCGAATTTCCTGCTCGACGCACCGTCACCCAGCATCAGTGCAGGTCCGTCAAAGCCTGCGCCACAATTCTCGCTGCCGCCGCCACGTGCTACTACGATGCCGTCGCACAGTTCGGGAGCCGTGGGCTCCACCAAGGCTGCGTCATTCTCGGGGCAAGTGTCCGTCGGCGAGCTTCTGTCGTTCTCGCCAGTGGCCAGCGCCCCTGTGTCGTCGTTCTCGGATAGTATCGGGAGTAGCGCCGCAGCGACTGCGTCCATTTTCGGTGACGATGATCTTTTCAGCTTGTCAACCGCTGATCTGGACTTCAGTACCACACCAGCAGTGGCACCAGCAGCTGTTCTAGATCCTGTTGACGCTCCAGTAGGACCACCATCTCCCGAGTTATCACCCGCTTCGTTCGGAGAGTCGATGATCCAAGATTTCACTGTGAGCCAGAGCTTGGCGTCACTGAAAACCGAGTCGCCAAGTGCTACAGAAGAAGAAAGAGACGAGAGTACTGATACTCTGATCCCGGAAAGTGAAGCTCAAGTGGTCGAGACTGAAGACGAATTCGCAATCCAAGAGCCGCAAGAAAACGAAGAACGCCTGCAACAGCAAAGTCTGGCCGGCAGCGAGCTAGAAGCCTCGACTGAAGAAGCGTTCAATGCCGAGTTTGAAGAACTCCAGCAGAGCGTCAGCGACAATGGTTCCAGTGCCGCTGATGATGACGAGTCTGGAGACATTCCTGCGGCAAAGGAAACGGAGGAAGCAGCTCACGACGCCCAGAGACTCTCGATTCCGTCACCTGTCGGCTACTCGCAGTTTGACTTCATCACCCAGGGCTTCTCGCCAGTAGCCAGCCAATCAGATGAACAAGCAGGATCGGCCTTTGACGCTCGTGCTGCCGACGAAGACCGTGATAATGATGATGCGCTTGTGAGAGATCTGTCAACTTCATCAGATGCCGACCAGTATCAGCCTTTCTCGCAAGACTCTGTCGGTGACCAGTACACTTCGCTGGGGGATCTGAGTGAAGGAGAATTTGGAGGGTACTCTGCGAGTCCGGCGCAATCGCAGGAGTCAAAGCGTCATCACGAATTGCGTAGCACCCCAGGGGGATCTGAAGCCGCACGAACGCCCACTGGACAAGTAGACGGCAGCGAAGCGCTCGAGTATGCGTCGTTCTCCAGCAGCGGCAGTAATGAACAGGCTCTTCGTTTTAACGTGGAAGCCAATGGAGAAAATCAGCAAGGTGGCGCAGTCGGAGATTTCACTGCGTCCACCAGTCCAACGATCGGTGGAGTAGCCGACTCGGAAACAGCTGAGTTTGGAAGCTTTGAAGCGGTGGACGGTGGTGCTCCTCAAGATGACGACTTCGGTGATTTTGGTGCGCCACCAAGTGCCACGAGTGCGAGTCAAAGCGCGTTTGGTGGATTCCAGGCGCCTGCAAACACAGTGAGCGAAGTCAGCGGTGGTGATATTGATGAATTCGGAGGTTTTGGTGCCGCGCCAACCAGCGAGCTCAAGACAAATTCGTTCCAGTCGACGAGCGCGACGTCGTTCTCAGCAATTGTCGGTACCAGTGATGAGTTCGGCGGCTTCTCCTCTGGTTCCTTCGGTGGTGACACTGCTGACGACTTTGGAGACTTTGGTCAGAGTTCGAGTACGCTGCTGGACGGAGGCGACGATGACGATTTCGGCGATTTCGGACAAAGTTTGAATGGCGCGGGAGATGACGACGGCGATGACTTTGGCGATTTCGAACAGAGCTCAAGTGCCGTTGGAGACGACGACACATTCGGTGGCTTTGGCCAGTCATCGAGCAGCGACTTTGGTGGAAGTGCCCAGTTTTCTCCCGGTGGCGACGACTTTGGAGGCTTCAATAGCCCACCATCTGCATCGGCAGCCCCATCGTCATTTGTGCCTGTGACGATGGCCCCCTCGATCACCACTCCACCATCTTCAAAGCAAGAGCTTGACAACTTTTTCCGCCAAGCGTTCGCAGTTCACTCGGCGCCAACGCCATTGGACACAAGCCTTCATGCGCCAGCTCTGCCTTCGCAAACGTCCAAGGAGCTCTTTCAGGACAAGGTATGTATTAACTATGCAAATTGCTGCATATTATCTCTGCATCAGCTGCTTCACGACGGGATGTTGTTTCTTCTTCCTATGTGACAGCATGGACGATCCAATGAGCTAGTCGCGACGATCTATCGAGCCGCCGTGGAGAGCTACTTCCAGGATTCGTCTTCTGCAATTGGCTCAACAGTCATTGGCACCGAATTCTACTCGTCGGAACTGAAAGCTCTTCGACTGAAGCACCTGAAGTACGTGTTGACGGAGAAGATCCAAGAAGCTTCTCGACACGACGGTATCTTCCCTCACGGCTCCGATAAGCATCACTTGCTGCTCTCACTTGTGAACTCGGACGACGAGCAAAAGATGCGAGACGCGTTGACGAGCGTTCAAGACTCGCTCTTCAGCAGCTCGGTGAACGATGCGATGATGCGCATTGCCAGGCAGGCAGCGCTTTCTGCAAAGGCGAAGATCGCCGAGCAAGCCGCGCACCAGCAAGCAAGCAGCAGGGGCTCGTTGCTCGCAACGACACGTCAGTTGTTGTCAAGAAGCGGCGGCGGAGGCACAGCAGGTACTACAAGCGGATCCCGTGATGCAACTTCTGCAGCGTCGCTTGGCGTGCTGACTCCTACTGGCGCATCTGTTCACAAAATCTCACGGTTTTCTTTTACAGGGAGTGGTGGTGGCGGCCACGACAATGAAGCTGCAACTGCAGCATCGAGCAGCACGAATGGAACCGGAAGTGGCGGCGAAGACTCTGGTGGCGAGAACGACGGTAGTGGCCGCAACAGCTACGAGACAGACTCTGCTCCGCATACGCCTAGTACTGGACGAAACTCAGGCAGTGGTAGTAGCAGCGGTGGTAGTGGCGGCGGGCTGATGAGAAAGTTCCAGGACCGCTTCTCGTCGTTCTCCACGTCTCGCAATCGCACGCGCCTGGTGAGTCTTCGACGCATGGGTCAGTCTGGCGAGGATGTGCGCAAGATGGAGCTCAACATGGACTCAATCAGCGGCGGCTTGGACGAAGTCAAGTGGAAGTGTGCTGTGTTTCTCTACGACGTGGACGAAGTCGCGCAGGTGGCGCCGTCGCAGATCAGTATCCTCTCGTACCCGGGCAAGGAGGTGCTGGCTGGCAAGAGCGACCGCACAGCGCTCATGAAGTTCCTCAAGCCCGGCGCGATCTGGACGATCGACATTGGCGCCTCGAACAACGACGTGCTGAATGAGTGGTAATCAGACGATCGTTAATCTACACTTGCGTTTGCTGTTGATGTTGACACCTTCTGCTTTCTCACGATGACGAAGACGAGGTTGCACTGGGCTGGCAAAGGCGGATGATGTCGCTCGCCGTTTTCGCGATTTGCTCTCTGGTGTTGCTGCTCTGAGCTTCTCTCTGAGTCACTTTCCCACTTCTGCCTGTTGCGATGCTTTTCACTTTCTGGTGAAGCTTCGCATTCTCGAAGAGCCACCGACTGACTCGAGCGTTGTTGCTCTGGCATCGGAGGCAGTTCTTCAGCGTGAGCAGTACTCGAAGAACCACGAAACTGTCTGGCACGCTCTGCTCCAGGGTAGCAAGCACCGACCTAGTGTCATGCACAGAGTTAGCGATGTGATGAAGTCATGTGAGCAATAAATGCGGACATGTTGGACTGAATCACATTGCATGAACGTGCGTACCTCGCAGTGGTGCTGTCCGCTTTTTGTGATTTGGATCGGGCGAAGATGACGTCGTTTAGCTTCTCGCCAAAGATCTACAAGTTGAAAAGTGAGTTTCAAGGACACGAGCCAATGATCAACACAATATGACTCCTCACCTGGGACAAGAACACCAGACACCGAGACGCCATGTCTGCCACATTCTCGTCAGTGGTTGTGTCCTCGCCCTGCGATTTAGCAAATCCAGAAGACGGCGTCTTCTGTGATGGTGACTCTTGCGGTTGAGGAGATCCAGACGCCTGCTGTTCATGCCGAACCGCGCAGAGATTGACGATGAGAGGTCCACAAAGTACCAGTTTGTCGAACTTGGGAGGTATGGGCGACGATGATCGCCCGGCTACTTTCCGAAGCTTCTCGTAGCGATTGAATAGCAGCCGGTACAGGATCGCAAGCAAATCTGCTAAACTGGAGAAGATCATCTCGGATCCTGCAAACTCGAGCCCTGCGAGCACAGCCTCGACGATTCCCTTGCCATAGAGCTCATCCAGAGTCGCCTTTTTCGAGTCCACGACCATTTTCACAAGCTTGGTCGCGCTGGACGGGAGCGAGTGGAATTCATGCTGCTGCGGTGCTTTCAAGAGGGCGAGCACCGATTCCACGAGCTCAGAGGAGTCAATCTCGCTCAAAAGTTGGGCATCACGAGACACCAAGCCAAACAGCAACTCGATCGCAAAACGCCACACGTTCTCGTTCAGGCTCGAGCTGGAGAGTAGAGCGTGAACGCACGGGAACAAATGACCCTTGATGAAGGCGTCTCGAAGGTGCGCCCCCTCACTCTCTACCAGCTCGTAGTCACAGTGGAGCAGCACCATGTACATGATCCGAATGCAGTTCGCAAAAAGCTCTTCATCGAAATCTCCGCCGTCCGTCGTCGTCCCGTGCAGCTGCAGTGCTACAGCTGGCAGCATATGCACAAAGAGAATCTCGCTTTCTACTGAAAGGAGTCCGCTGATATCGCTGTCAGTGCCTTGAAACAGCCGCAGCAAAAGCTCCGAGACGACCACTGCGACCTTGGTCACTTCCGATCGATCGCCACTCAACGCCTCGTTTGGAAACGCCATGAGTAGCTTCGTCATTAGGCGCAAGAAGAACGTGTACTCCTTGCCTTCGTTCGCGATGAAGTAGCTCACGAGCTGCGCTTTGCTCATGGGGTTCCGCAACAGGAGGTCGAACAGTTGGAACGGGGCTGAAGACACCGTCTGTCGACTGTGAGCTCGGTTTTCAATTGCATCGTCGCTGTCGTGCGCGGATATGCAATCTGCACTGAGCTTCAACGCCGTTCGGATCGAGATTTTGATCAAGTTCAGCGCGCACTGCAGCATGTACACATCTACAGCCGATAGTCGCGTACTCGCACTTGTGGACGATGTGTCCGTCTGTGCTGTGCTTGTGCTGGTCGTCAACGATGTTCCATTATCCTCCACATAACGTCCACGGCGCAAGTGCGGTGCGAAGAGGAGCAAGATGCGATCTATCAGATCCAGGTAACGCAGTTGGATGCACCCCGATGCAAACGACTTGCTTAGCTGCACACCCAGGTGAATAAACAGCATCGCCTTCGCTCTCAGAAGGTTTGGGACTCCATTTTCTTCCTGAGAGTATCGTCTCCGATGCCCGCCAGCACTTGCTTCACCCCTTGTCGTGTCACTTGTTCCAGGTTGCTGCTCTTGTCTCGCATCGTCTTCGTACCGAGATCTCTTCTCCAAGACCTTTGCCAGCACCGAGAACGAAGACACGCGCTCCAGCAATGCGACTTTACCTGCTTCAACTGCTGTCAGCTCGCAGTTCTCTTCACCTACTCGATCAGTAGTCTTCACTTCAAGCACCGAGTTCAGCACGTTGAATGACGCGATAGCCAGCTCACACGATGGTAGCTTTCCTGCAATCCCCAGCCAGAGCGCTTGAAGAACGCTGGACTTGGAGATCAGGAGTAAGATCGCCACTCTCGTCTGTGGCGCAAGCTGAGCCAGCGAAGACGGAGCTCGCAAATGCCGAGCTAATTGCGCAATTGCCTGCGTTGTTGTTGCGCGCAGTGGGGCCAACGACGCACTGTCGCTTTCGGTTGACAGTTGCACCAACCCTTTGACTAGCGAGGTCGCAACTTGCTCATTCACCAGAGAGCAGAGCAGGCTCCCTGAACAATGGATGAGCATATTGCAAATCGTACGCACCGCGTAGTGTCGTAGCACCAAATCCTGGTCTTCAAGCAAATCGACCACGCATTGCAGCCCGACGACAGGAAACTCCCAGTCTTTCTGTGTCGAGACGTAGAACAGCAGCTCTCCCAGACACGAAAGTGAGCGCCGGCGAGCCAGGTGCAGCATCTTTCGATCGCTTTCGGTGACGTCGCGCTCGTTCGGAACTTCTCGGGTGACTCGAGCCAGCGTTGACACGAGCGCTTGCAGCTGATCAGGTGACGAGGGGGCGATGAACGTAGCGAACCGAAACATCACACCAAGATCGAGGCACACCATCGAGAGAAGCGAGCTATTCGCGACAGAAGCTGCCGACGACGTCAGACTTGATAGGATTCTTGCCAGCATTGCCAAAATTGAGCTGTTGACGATCACGTTCGCGAGCTTTGAGTGAAGGCAGAGAGTAAAGAGGTACCCAAGAACACTGCATTTCTCTACAGCAGTCGCTTGACTCGACTTGAGACTCAAGTAAACGTCCTTGAGGTGATTCTCCAACCTCTCAGTCGTGCACGTCAGTAACTCGTCTGCTGACATTGTTTGAAAACTGAGCTCTTCCGTCCGGACAGTTGGGGCTGGGATCTTCTCAATCTCGTCGCTGTAAACGATTGGCTTGACTGCACAATCTGCTGCGACGAACACGAGCTTCGATACTTTCTTGAGACCACCGCCGGGCTTTCCGTCTCGATCAAAAATCCCGTCAAAGCGAATCAGCTTCTTTCGAGGAGTGTGATTGGTCGGCGCAGACGGAGCAGTTCGCGGAATTCTGGACAGCGGTGCGTTTTCTCCTCTTGCACCAGAGCCGCTCTCCAAGGTAATTCCACTTAGATTTCGCTGGAGGCGATTTTTGACGCTTGAGGGTGCCTGCGCTCGTTCACTGGAATGATTCTTCTCTTTGGGCTCGATCGTCCGACTTGATTCAGTTCGTCTTGCAAAAGAACTTGGATTCACTGGGGCTGAAACTGGGCGGAGCGCAGGTTTTTTTTGCACAAACAGATTCATGCTTTCCAGCTCGTCATCTGCAACGTCATTGTCTTCGTCTGACTGGCAGGAATCCTCTTCGTCTGCGACCTCTGTTGTGCTGCTGCTACCACGGCTCCCTCTCTCGACAGAGTTTGGCTCGACAGTTCGCTGGATGTGCTTTGCGTCGTCATCGCGCATCTGTCGATTGTTTGGGTGAGAGCTGTCAACTTCTGGCTTTGGACTACTCGCAGACGTAATTTCTTTCACTCTTCGAGTTGGCCTTCACAAAAATACAAAAGATTGTGAGCAAATAAACGCAAAAGCGCCATTTGTGTATAATGCTGCTGCTGACAATACCTATTCGCTGACAAGAAGAGCTCCTGTTGAGGCATTGGGAGTATCGCAAGTTGCGGCAACCCGGTCCAGAAAGGATGCTCGATCAGCTCGTCCCTAAATGTAGTACAAAATGAATAACAATGGATCAGTCGCGAGCAACAAAGGTGATAAAACAGAAATGTTGCGTAACGTACCACGAGATGCGTTTGTACGGGTCCTTCTCGAGCAAACGACCAAGAAGTGACCAAAACGACGAGCCCATGTTACACCCTGGCACAGGAATCTCCACTTGGTCGGTTTGGATCTGCCAAATGTACGCGTGAGCTAGTTTGTCAGGGCTAAAGAGAGTGGCACACATGCATGCAGAGCCTTACCATGCGGGCGAGCTCGGAGAAGTTTGTATGCGTGAACGGCTGTCGGCCAACGCACAGCTCGTACAGCACACATCCCTGTCACACAAAAGTCGCGTTGTCGGCATTGAAACAACGTTAGCGCAAAGCTCACGGCGAAATACACTCAAGTGAACTGCACGTACCAATGCCCAGAAATCGGATGCAAAGCTGTGAATTGCAGGCTGATGGAAGAGCTCGGGAGCCATGTAGTTTGGCGACCCAGGCGCGAGCTGATTACAAAAGAGAATCCATTAGTCCGGTGATGTATGCTCACAGCCAACGTCAAGAGTGGTGTCTTGTCATTAGCAGACACGAAAGCAGGTACATACCGGTGCGCTTGTGCTCGTTTCTTTCGATGGAATGCGGCGAGCAAGCCCAAAGTCTGCGAGCTATTGCATAAAGAACGATTAGTGTAGGTGAGCATCGGACCTTATCCGAGCAGCAACTGACCACACGTGCCTTCAGTGATCCGAACTCGTCAATGAGAATGTTGGCGGGCTTGAGGTCGCAGAAGAGTATGCTGTTCGAGTGCAGGTAGTGCAGTCCCGCGACCAGCTCGCTTCCAAAGAGCTGAATGTGCACATACACGTAGGGTGGCGGTCGTTAAACAACGTTAGTGAAGCAGAAGTTGGTCAATACATTAAACGGCAACACACACCTTGACCGCTGGCTCGGGCAGGCTCTTGTCCTGGGTGATGAGGTTGAGCAGGTCGCCGCCGATGCAGAACTCAAAGATGAGCCAGATGTGGTTCTGCGACTCGTACCAGTTGTAGAACTTGAGCACGTAGCGGCTGTCGAGCTTGTGCAACAGCTGCACCTCATTCAGGATCTGAATGCACACGCCATGTATACAAAGCGAATTATCAACATCAGTCGTGATATGTGCTCCTACACTCCGAGCAGCACGCAATCTTCCCACGCAAACTATACCTTCTCCATGCGGCACTTGGCCGTGGACTTGACTGCGACGTACTCGATGCTGCGCTTGCGACGGGCCTTGTACACGAACGAGTGCGTACCGCGGCCGATCTCGTCGTAGATGCTGTAGTTCTCCATCACTCACCCAGGCGACGCTCTCACTCGAGTATGGAAGTGCGGGCTTTGCCAGGCGACGCTTTCACTCGGGTATTGAAGTCTGCTTGTGCCTGCTCAAGGTTTCCGTTGGCGTCAAAAATGGATGCGAAAAACTTGGAATTGGATTAGGGTGGACACACTAAACTTGTGTGTCGAATTAGGGCAAACTGCACTAGATAGAGTTTTTGCACGTTATTGACTTGGGTTTGTATGGGTAGCAAAATTGTATCAAGACTCATTTAGGCAATGACGCAATCAACAGTGTGGTCCACGTCAAAAAATCTTTGTGACCAATTCAACGCAGACGGGCAAAAGCTGTCTTGTTGCATTGCTTGCCACATCCACCACCCCAGCAGCGCAAGACTCTTCATGCGGATATGTATGCGTGAAGAAACAGAGTTCTTGGTGTGGTGGTGGCTGGTTCTTTTGATGAGACGGCCATCAAAGGCTGCCAGAACAAGATCGCGAGAGCAGTAACCACCTGGTTGTTAAGTGCGCGCTTCGAGATTCCATGGAGTAGGTAAAATCCGGTTCCTGATTTTTTGCGTTGCGCTTTGTTGATGACGATGGAGTGCATGCTCGCACGTTGATCACCAAACGACGTAAAGACTGCATGGAGCGCATTGAGCGACTTGGCCAGCTCTCTTGAGATCCAGTTTCAATAGCTCACACGGCGGACCTCGACCGTTGTACATGCACCTGAGCTCGCGAACCGACGATCGGCGTGACCATCACGAGCAAGCATCACACTACGACATCCTCGCAGGAGGACGATCTCGCTGCTGGTTCGATGCTAATGCACATGGCGCTATTGTCCGTGAAACGACTTGTCTTGTCACAAGCTGGATAATGCATAGCGAAGGTGTCGTGGTATGGTACTATGCGTACAACATGGCTCCTTCATAAACATTGTGCGTGGAACATGGCGCGAAAGGACTCGGTCCACATGTCTCCACGGCTCAGCGCCTGACAAGTGAGAGCGTGCTGTTGACCCGGTCGTCGGCCCGCGGACCGACGGACCAAATGTCCCAACAAAGGCGGGCGTCAATATTTCCGAATAGTCATGCAAAAGCTGCAGCCGACCTGCCAGTTCACTTTCACCATCCGATCACTGGAAGGCTGGCGATGCAGCCGAGGTGAGAAAACAAAGTGGCCGCACCGCGACGATCTCCATGCAGTCTTATGATAACCATTCATACCGCAGCATATGCAAGCTCTGCAGCACCGCGCTTCATGTGCTTTTAACCCGTTGGCACCACCGCCTTTCGCCACTTTCACTTTCTGGAGCTTTTCGTTTTGCGTCATGTGAACAACAGCAGCACCACTCTCTTGCCACACACAACCAAACGACCGTAAAGTACGGATCCAGGGATGCGTAGACGTGGCACATACTTAGCGCTTTTTCTGGTCATGTTCTGGCTGCAACTCCACCTTTCTCATCTTTTCTACCAATCACATTCCTTACTCACGATAACTCTCTCCTGATTCGCCAAGGAAAATAAATCAAAACGAGCCCAAAAATTACGGCCCATCTGCCCTCACTTGCGCCTGTTGCCGGTTGCCGCAACGCTGGCCCCATTCCCATATTTGCGTGCTAGCGCGCAGACCGATAGCCAGACCGACAGACGACCAAGCGGTTACGAGGGAGGCGAAACGCATCGCGTACGTGTACAGCAGTTTATAAATAGCGCTCTATCTGAGAATGGCTGAGTCACTCATCGCTCCGATGCATCCGCAGACGACGATGGCCATGGCGTCGAGCACCGAGTCGAACGAGTCGTACAAGCACATGCAGTCGCCTGCGGGCACGCACGCGATCCGCATGGACTTTAGCAATCACATGGAGACCATGACGGCGTCGCAGAAGGACGCGCTTGCGGGCGCCTCGTCCGGCGTCTACGAAAAGACGCTCTACGATCACGACCTCGTGATGATCTTCCCGCGTCGCGAAGGCGGCGAGCTCAAGAAGCCCGAAGACTTCACGGTCGACGCGTTCGTGTCGCTCCTGACGGGCAAGGACCACCACCACAGTAAGCGCCACGGGAAGATCATGATTGACCCGTTCGCGCGTGTACTGCGCACGAAGCGCTGCTTTCTGGACGATGCCGGTCACGACCTCATTCCCGACGACGTGGACAACGACCACAGCGAGAAGGCTGAGCAGCGCCGTCTGATTACAGAAGAGCGCATCCTCGAGGGCGAGTACGAGAAGGTGATCGGCTCCCGCCAACCCACGACCGAAGTGCTCTTCTGCGAGCTGGTCGCGATGACGATCGCCAGACGCGTTCAGCTCGCCTGTGGGCTGACGACGCGCATGTTCCGCAGCTGCGACGACGACGAGATCATCATGACGATCAAGGCCGATGACAACGACCTGCGCGTGGAAGCGGACCGCACCAACTACCGCCTCCAGGTGAGCAACAAGCCGTTCGACATGTGGGCGCACGGCGACAAGAATAACATTGTGCGCCAGGAGATTGGAGACGAGGAGTGGCGCAAGTCCATTGAGCACCTCCACCACATCCGCGGATCGCCTCACGAGGACTCGGAGTTCCCCGAGATGGACCCGCTGCTCATGAGCCGCGGTGACGACTTCCACCCAAAGCTCAACAAGGCGCTCAAGGTCTGGGGCCACACGGAAGACGCCGACGGCCAGTTTGTCGTCGATGACACCGCGCGCACGTACAAGGGTGGCTTGATGGAGCGCATCTGGTCATCACTCTTCGGCATGGCGTACGATCCGATGACGTATTTTTCGGCGTTCGCGGACTACCGTCACGAAGACCAGTACCAGCCGTACTACCGCCGCTACTCGATTAAGTGGGGTGGGACTCGAGAGGAGACGCTGTTCACGCAGAAAGACCGCATTCGTCTTGCATCTGGGATCGTGACGCGCCACATCAACACGGACGCGTTGCTGGTCTCGGAGTACATTACGGGCGACATGTTTGCGCTGCACGATGAGGCCGCGCTGAAGGAGCTGCGCAGCACGTGGGCACTGCATTGGCTCATGCTCAACCAGCCGCTGAACAAGATCCGGTACTATTTTGGCGAGAAGATCGCGCTCTACTTTGCGTGGCTCGGGTTCTACACCAAGATGCTCATCTTCCCATCGATTGCTGGCATCATCACGTACGCGGTGATTGAGACACAAGACATCCAGAAAGGCGAGGACCAGGGCTACATTTTGATCGCGTTCGCAGTGTTCGTCGTGATCTGGTCGTCCGTTTTTGCCGAGATCTGGAAACGGAAGAACGGATTGTTCAACTCGCTCTGGGGACTGCACGGCTTCCACCGCTCGTTCCGCTACCGCGCGCAGTTCCGAGGCACGAAGAGCTACAACCCGATCACTGATGCCGAAGAGATGACGTACGAGAGCAAGGCGAAGCGCCGCCGCGCGTTCCTAATCTCCATGGTCGTGGTGCTCATGATGGTCGGCATCGTGTGTGTCGCGCTCTTTGCGCTCTTCCTGCTGAAGCACGCGATCAACGAGCAAGACACGTACTCGAAGTACAAGGTGGACGCAAAGTACCGCAGCTCGCTGACCATGGGCGTGACGGGGCTCAACGCGATCCAGATTCTGATTTTGAACACAGTATACCGCGGCGTCGCGAAGAAGCTGAACAATCTCGAGAACCACCGCACGGACCGCGAGTACGAGAATCACCTGGTGATCAAAGTGTTCCTCTTCCAGTTCTGCAACTCGTTCGCGTCGTTCTTCTATATCGCGTTCGTCAAGCGCGCCGCCGAGGGCAAGTGCCTCGGGGACGACTGCATGAGCGAGCTGCGCGACCAGCTGCTGATCCTCTTCTTGATCCGCATTATTGTCGGCAACACGCTTGAAGTCGTCGTGCCGTACCTCAAGTACCAGTTCCAACTCTACCGCGAGCGCCATGGCATCGGCGGCGACGAGAAGGTGACACACAACTACATTGAGGAGCAGGCGAAGCTCATGCCGTACGAGCACAACGAGGCGTTCGAGGACTACAACGAGATGGTGATCCAGTACGGCTTCATCACGCTCTTCGTGGTCGCGTTCCCGCTCACACCGCTGCTGGCGCTCGCGAACAACATTGCCGAGGTGCACGTCGACTCTGTCAAGCTCTGCTTTGTGCACCGCCGGCCGTTCCCGCACCCGGCGAAGAGCATTGGCGCGTGGTTCTACATCCTGCGCTTCATGTCGTACATCGCGCTCGGCACGAACTGCGCGCTGATTCTGTGGACGTCGCCGCTCTTTGAGAACTCGTCGATGACGAACTCGACCAAGGCGTTCGTGTTCGTCGTGTCGTGCCAGGTGTGCCTGATGATCGCGGTATTTATTGAGCGCGCGATCCCAAACGTGCCGCAGCAGCTCAAGCTGCTCATGGAGCGCCACGAGCACATCGTCGCGACGGTGTTCAAGGGCATGAACGAGGGCGACGACTCGAAGCTCTACGAGACGGCGGAGGTCGTGGACCTGACGATCCACCCGAACGAGCTCTGGGACGACAAGCACTCACTGTAGCCGTCGCACAAGTGATCTCGTCATTGTCTTTGTTTCATAGATCTGCATGTTCACCTGAGATCAAAAAGATTTATTTTTGAAAGGTTTTGTCTAACAAAACAAGGTGTTGTAGGGGATTCGACAACCTTACATATTATCACGCAGTCGCCCGTGTTTTGTGAAATGAGAGGACAAATGTCGTGTTATGTTTGCAGCTCTGTTTCAAAACGAGGTATGTCTCGATTTCAGCGTTTTCTTTCGAGCAGCCAAGTTGAACCAGAGAAAGAGAACCAACAATAATGGTGGCGGCGATGCAGCTCGCCGAGCTCTCGGTGGAGATCCTGCTCGTCGTCGCGGAGCAACTGGACGCGGACTCGCTATTAAATGTGGAGCAGACGAGTCGCCAGCTGCACGCTCTGCTGCGCGACGTCGTGGCTGCGCGCTGCAAGCGCGAGTGCTTCACGACGTATCTCTACCCGACGATCGCGACCTACCGGATGCTCGCACCGGTGCCCGAGGTTAGCTTGCTGCTGCGTCGTCGCTGGGCTGTCGCTTATGCAACGTGATGTGTGTGCGTGCTGTTAAGCATGGGCGACCAAGTACTCATGATGTCGTTATGATGTGTATTTGTTTGTGGCGGTGGTGGTGCAGACGTGGAAGCAGCTCTACTTGTCGTTCAGCAGGCTGCAACGCATGCGTTGGTCGGTTTGCCGGAAAGAAGGAACGTCGTCGTCGCTGCGGGCGCTCAAGTCGGACAACCAGGAGTACGAAGTGGACATTGGTGCAAGGTTCTTGCTGCGGTACGTGTGGCGCTAACGCATGCAACAGTGTGAGGCAATCAGGGAGGAGGTTGATATATGGCTGACTGACACGTTTTTGGCTAATTCTGTGTGTGTTTGCAGGAGCGGTGGTCACTACTGGTTCAGCGTGTGGCAGACACGCCTGGAGGAGGTTTCGCTCTCTCAAACTGCTCCTGCTGCAGCACCTGATCCAGCAGCAACTGCCACAAGTGATGCCAGCGATATCTTCGATGGCAATTTGAACCGCAGTGTTGGTGATGGTGCTGGTAAGACAGTGAGTGCAAGCACAGGCGACGCGTCGCTCGAGTTCCTTCGCTCACGGCGTACGATCTGCATGGGCAAATGGGAGAAGATCTGCGCAACTGGACAGGGACCATTCCCGAGGCGCCACCACTCGATGACGTGTCTTCCCGACGCGCTTTGTCCAGCGAGCATACTGTCCGATGATGGCCCATTGAGTGCGCGTGTTGGTGTGTCGTCGTCGCCAAAAGCTGGTGGAGAATGCGATGTGACGATCCGCAGAGTGCTCTTCTTCGGTGGACAGGCCGAGGGCATCCCGTTCGACGCCTCGAACGATCTCTATTTATTGGGCATTCAGCACGAGCGAGAGCAGCTCAAAAGGTTCGTGCTGCGAATTCCCATGCTACTACCATGCATCAAGCAAGCTTTGGAAATTGGTGCTGACATTTATTTTGAGTATGGATATGAAAAATACAAGTCCTGGAAAGATTCGCGCGCACTGGATCCCTCCTGTCGTGGCTGGTGAGGCTCCAAGTCGGCGCTCTGGACACGTTGTGACGCTGCTGTCACCTGAACTGATTCTGATCTCCGGCGGCAGCGATGGAACGAGTCCGATCAAGTCGCTGGAGGTGCACTTGCTGCATATCGAAGGCTACGCAGGTACTGCTTCTTTTACTGTCTAGTAGCCCCAGTTGTGATCGGGTGAGCTACGGACTGACTACCTCTGGTTGCTCGTGATTGCTGAAATTGTAGCGTTTCGCTGGTCCACGCCAGCTTGCTTCAGAATCCCATCGGGACGAGCGCTTCACAACGTCCATAGGTATTGCGGCTATTACAACTCATCAAGTGTGCAATAGTTCATTTCATCTGATGTCGATGAGCTAAACTGGTTAAATTTCGCTTTGTAGAGTCTCGAGTGACGAGGTTCTCATCTTTGGAGGACGTCAGGTATGTTTTCCAGCATGGCTTAGCCCCTTCACGACTGTTGTGGTACTTACTGCACACCTCTCACCTGGCTTACGAGTATGCTGTATCTAAATGCATTTGCCACACAGATTCGCGAGTCAAATGGTCTTCTGAGTGTATATCGCCTTCGAATCCTCCCCGGTCACAAAGACAACGAAAACGCGAACGACCAGATCGAATGGTCGACTCCAGCGATCTCCGGAGACGTCCCGCGGCCCCGACGTGGCCACAGCACGAACGTGGTCGGCGACAATCTGCTGCTGTTTGGCGGACAGGACATGGTCACGAGCACCTTGGAGAACGATGTGCGCGTGCTCAATGCGCGGACACTGCGGTGGGAGAAGCGGAGCCTTTCCGGAGAGGTCCCGTGCCCCCGAAGGGGCTTCAAGAACCAGTTCTTTGGCACGTCGCTCGTCATATCGAGCGGCTTTGTCGAAACACCCGCGACGGGCAAGATGGACAAGCAGCTCCCCGACTCGGACGTCCACGTGCTGACCATAGCATAGGAGCGCAACGCTATTGGTGGGCCACCAGGTGTCTACTTGGAGTCGTCGTCGTTGTTGGCTGCGAAAGTCTCACGATTGATCAAGATGAGAACGTTAGAAACTCGAGAGAACATCGAGACTTGTGTTTGGTCGAGTGGCACGCTAGCGGTTGCGATGGTTGAGTCAGACCGGCACTTTGTTCGCAATAGACGATGAGGTGGCAGCGATGATGAATGGCTTCGAGTGACGTCTTCCAATTCGCCTCGTCGAGGACCGAGCGAACACGCGGCTGCGGAATACGCTGGACAAAGAGCATCTCCACGCCTTTGCGAACACCTGCGAATGTTGAGCTACGAACCGGATGCCTCGCTCGCCAGTCACCTCCTCCTCGCTGCTGCTGCAATACTTTTGCGCTTTATAGTCTCTCTTTGAAAGACTGAGACTCGCTCGACAGCCGACAGAGAGAGAGCTTTGAAGAGATGCAATGCGATAGCACCTCGTGTTTTGTTTGTTCCAAGTCCGCATCATCTCGTTGGCTTCATTGAACTTGCTCCGCATCGCGTCCAAAAAAACATTGATGTCTCTATCGAAGTTGGTGGCTCGTTGTCCAGGTCTTGATGAGCAGGCGTCGTGAAACAATTCACTTCACCCATCCAGATGGTCGAGCGTTTTGTCATACCTTATAGAATATGGATACGCTATAAACCACCTTCATGACTGTTAGCGCTTTTGAATGACCTTTTTAAATAGCATATAAAGGTTCATCCAGTGGTATCTATTACTAGACGCCTCAATCTCAAAACGTCGCGATAGTGAGTGATCGATGTTTGTGGTCCATCGCGAAAGCAAATGGAGTCCACTGTCTGCTGGATGGACAGACGGACGGACGCAACGAGCTCACCACTCGTGGTGGTCGTCCTAGTGGGACAATTCCATGTATCGCTCGACTGCTGACAAGTGGTGAGTGCCGCAAGTGATCAGCGTCGTCTTCCAGGCCGCCGGCTGTTGTCAAGGCTCTTTTCCTTGGAAGAAATGCATCATTCATTCCAACAGGATGTGATCATGGAAGGAAATCCCTAGACCGCACTTGACTTGAACTCAGTATGCCCACCCGTCCTCCTCTTCTTCGAAGTCGAACATCAAAGGGACGCTGGAAGCTCGCCTATTGCTGTTGTTCTTCTTCTTCAAGCAGTTGCTATGGAGACCATGGAAAGACAATGCTGATTGTGTATGTGTGTATGAATGGTCTCATACAGCAGCGACACGAAACGACGGAAGGAAATGGAGGCGATCCCGCTCTTTCATGAAGCTTCCGCGTCGCGGTGATGGCGATGGTTCTCTGCAGCAGACGCGACGCGATGCGCGCTCTCTCTTGTCGCTCGCTCGCGCGCATTCGGGATTTCGGTCGGAGAGTCGCACTCGAGACTCGAGACACTCCATACCCACGAGCTCCGTTCCCAGAAGCAGCGTCATGCAGGACTCGTATGCGTCGTCGTCGTCTCTGCGTGACCGCTTCTCGAGCCTCGTGCGCGACTGTCACAGCAGTAGCACGAGCTCGTCGAGTCGCCAACATGTGCACAAGCTCAACATCCCGGACCGCTACAGCAGCGCCGAAGACTTTGACAAGACCGCGTCCACGTCCGCATCCGATTCGTCGTCGATGTCGTTCGCGTCGTCAATGTCCATGTCCACGATAAGCGCGTCGTTCCGGTCGCTGCGCATGCCGCGGCGCCGCCACACGTCGCAGCAGAAGCGCTGCTCCGTGGGCACGACTGGCACGAGCGTCGTCACGATCTGCAACGACGACGAGGACGTGGACGGCAACCGGATCCACGAGCACAACGACGACGACGACATTGCGATCCTCCAGCCTGAAGAGGACGAGCGCGGGGCGAGCCCCGAGACGCGCGGTCACCGCTGGCGCCGCAGCTTCTCGAGCGTGCGCATGACGCTCTCGCGCTCGTCGTCGGTCAAGTCCAAGAAACCGGCTACGATCATGTACTCGATCTCGTTTTACCCGTGGAAGCGCGACCCGCGCGCGTATTACTCGCACCCGGAGGCCGCGGCGCAGTGGGTGCCCGACACAGCGAGCAAGCGGTGCCAGATCTGCCTCGCGGCATTTCACCTCACGCGCAGGCGCCACCACTGCCGCATCTGCGGCCTGCTGACGTGCAACGACTGCTCGCTGCAGCGCACGTACTTCCCGTTCACCAAGGAGCGTCGGAGCCATCACCACCTCATCAAGGACGGCGCGGCGCAGCGCACGTGCAATGCCTGCGCCGGCACGCTCAAGAACATGGCGGCGCAAAGCGACCCGCGCGTCAAGAAGTTCACGGTGCACCCGCCAGTGGCCGACCCATTTGGGATGCGCGACGACAGCGACGACTTTGACTCGCGCCGCAGCTCCCAGTGGCGCGCGAGCATTGGTGATAAGGACATTTACGTAATCGATAGCGGCAAGGCGAGTCACCTGCAGCTCGCGCTGGCCTCGTGCGGCGCCTCACGGGCGCAGGCCGACGAGCTCGACGAGGTGCTGCGAGCGCGAGCACTGTCGAGAAAGAACCCCAAGTCAAAACACTACGTCGTGAGCACGCAGTGGCTCGAGCAGTGGCTCCAGTACGTGCACATTGACGCCTCGTCGTCAATGTCAGGTTACGCTACCAAGAGCTCCTCGCGTAGCACGAAGGCCTACCGCAATGCGCGCCCTGGTCCCATCGCGAACTACGCGCTGCTCAACTTTGTAAGCGGCAAGCTGGTGCCGAAGGACAACCTGGAGCGCAGCCGCGGCAACGACGCCGGCGGCGACTACCGGATCGTGAGTGAAGAGGTCTGGAGCGTCTTACTTAAGCTGTACGGCGGTGGACCCTGCATCCAGCTGCGGATGGACGACAATGACCAACACGCTCCAACCAAAAGTGTCCACCTCCAGCAGACGCTGATGCGCACGCACTCGGCGCTGAACAACGGCGTCTGCGCGGACGCGACGGACACGAGCCGCTGGGTCATCCTGGAGATCGACGACACGATCCCGCCGCTGACCTTCAAAGAGCCCGTGGACCTATTCAAGGGCAACAGCAAGGTGCTGCGGCGCGCGGCCTCGACGAGCTCACTGGGGCGATCGCACAACAGCAGCAGCAGCCATCTCAGGAAAGGCTCAAGTGTGTACCCGATTTACGAGACTGCGCCGTGTATCATGAGCGATGTGGCCAGGACGACGCAGCAGCAGCAGGAGTACTACCCGCGCGACTCGCTCGTGAACTGCGTTTCGTCGCCCCTTCTCGCCAATGGAGAGGAGCGACGTGCGGCGACGACGCCACATCGTCACCAGCATGAGACTCAGCCCCAACAGCAGCAGCACCAGCAGGTCAGTCGAGACAGCTCGTCATCCGCTCTCACCAACAGCTTCATTCGCACCAGCAGCGCCAGCACCAACGTGTTCTCCGAAGTCAGCGTCGGGACTGTACTTTACGATTCAGCGGATGGCGTCACGGCCCACAGGGCCGTCAAGAAGAACTTCAGCCGCGGCCGCAGCAGCAACGCCGGTCATTGCACTGAACGCAACAGCCGCCAAGCCGCTCGCGTCGACAATGAAAGCCCACGTGCTCCGATGGCCGCGGTCTCGGCATTCGCGGTCGCTGCCACCGAGGCGCGCAAGCAGTCGGCCATGTCGCTCTCGCGCCACTCGTCCACGCTCTCGAGCGGCATGCTCAAGTCCTCGCGCGCGTCTGCTGCCACCACCGCAGCAGCGCCTGCATCAGCTTAGAAGAGAGAGAGTGGTAGTGAGCCATAGCAATAGGAGGTAGGATCGATCTTTCCAGCAGCAGCAAGAGGTTTCGAAGCGATAATCAATCAACAGAGACAATTTTGCTTTCTTCTATTAGCCCGTGAGCCTTACGAGGACTCGTCGTCATCGTCGCCCCCGCCTTCAAAATCCCCGTCTTCATCATCGTCTTCCTCCTCCCCATTATCCTCAAAGTCCTCATCGTCATCATCTTCATCGTCATCTGCCTCTCTCGCTTTCTTATCCGCCGTCTTGGAGAAGCGCATTTCCCAGTCGCGTGGCCAGAATGGGGACGAGTACGGCTTCTCAAAGCTCTCGAGCGCATCCGGCGGATGGTACCAGTAGTTGAGCGCCAAGTGGCCGCGTTCGCTAGACGCACCATTGCTGTCAGCATCTCCATCACCAGCGCCACCAAAAGACTCGACTTCGTGGAACCACGAGGCGGGCAGGAAGAGCATTTCGCCCACGCTCAGCTCGCAGAAGGCGGCTTTTGCGTCTGCAAATGCTGGAAACTTAGTCAGCAGCTGCTTCTTGGAGACCGGATCGCGCAGCAGGAACGTGTCGACGCGACTAAAGTTCACGGGGTCCTTCACGGTCTTGTCCACCACGCGCTTGTCGTCACTGCTGGTGTTGTCCTTGGTCTTACTGGCATCTTGGGCGTCTTCATCGCCTGCACCCTCGTCTTCACCTCCCTCGCTTTCGTCATCATCGTCGCCTTCCTCGCTCTCTTCAAAGTGGAACGCGCCAAACTCGCCGTCTTCCGGCTCAGACTCGGCGTCAGAGCCCTCCTCGCGCTCGACGCGCAGCAGCGCCATCATGGCCTTGTCCAGGCGCTCCTCAGCTTCTTCAAGGCGCGCTTCGGCGTCCGCCACAGCTTTGGCGTCGCCACTCTCGTTCGCCACCGCCACCGCCTGCTCAGCCAGCTCAAGCTCACGCTCAGCTTCTTGTTTCTCAATGGACGCCAGCGCGGCAGCCTCGGAGAGCGGGTCAGCGCCGTAAGCCGTGGTCTCCTCGCCCTCGTAGTTGATGCGGCCGTTCGCGTGCACGCGCACGAGCTTGCCGCGCGTGTACATGCGGTGCGTGTCCGCGGGCGAGTACAGTCGGAAGCGCTTCTTGCCGCGTAGCAGGATGTACAGGTTGTCGTGGTAGTCGTGGTGCAGCCCGCTGGACGAGCCGTCCTTGTTGTTGCCCATCCAAATGTTGATGTTCTGCGGCACGAGGTTGCCCAGCAGCGCCGGGCGCAGCGGGAAGTCCTGCTGCAGCTTGGCGACGAACGGTGCCATGATCTCGGGACGGCCATCTTCGCCGTCGGCCTCGACGTCCTGCGTCGTGAGGTAGTGCATCTCGTCGCCACTGGCGATGAGGTCGAGCAGCTCCTTGAACTGCATGGGCACTTCCACGCCCTTGCCAAACTTCTCGCTCGTGTCGCCGCGGCGCTCGATCGCGAGCGTCTCGTCGCCCGCGAGCTGCTTGAGGTACTCGTTTGTCCACTTGCCAGGCGCCGTGAAGGCGTCGTCCTGAATGATGCCCTCGAGTACTACGGGCGTGCGCGTGGCCACGAAGCGCTCGAAGAAACTCTGCGGCGTCACGTCACGGATGTTCACGCGCGCGATCTGGTAGTTGTCCGTCGGCACCACAAAGCCCGCATACTCATTCACAGCCTTTGGCGCCTGGTCGTCGTCCGTGCGCTGGCGCTTGTTGGTCGCTGCGACGGCGTCCGCATCGGCAGGACGCGCTGCTTTCTTGGTCGCTGCTGTCATTTGATTGCCTTTCTGGTTGAGTTCGAACAAGTTGAGTGGTACAGGGTTCCCTTGGCTAACGAAGAGCGCATTTTGCATTGATTTTTGAAGGATATCATTTTCATCAAATATATATTTACGCAGGTGATGTGACACAAAAACAGATTATCATCACTCATACAGAAAACAAAATAACCAGAAACGCAAAACGCATTTATTCAAGGCGCACATTCGCGATGCCGTTGATCAGCCCATAGATGTCCTCAGGCAAGATACCTGTGTGCGTCCAGCAGTTTGCAATCGTGGACTGAGTCATTGATTCCCATGCATCCTGGCACCACCGCATTGCCTGCAAAACATCAGCGTTGTAGAGCTCTGCAGCGCGGCTTCCTTCTCCTGTTGCGCTCACGATGTCGTCCGCTGTCTCCACCGCATGGCGCCCTTGCCTGCGCCGGAACCACGTCTTCAGCGCAGCTATCACGCCCGCATCCATTGGCTGCTACACTGACGTGGTGTTGGGTGGCAGCATTTGGATCTCGATGTTGCTGAGCGGCTCGCTTACTTGATGAGCGGACGCGTTGTCGAGCAAAAGAATAATGCAGCGGTCTTCACTCTTCATTCTCTTGTTTAGCTCCTCTATCCACGACTTGAACAGCGCACGGTTCATCCAT
>JAADXK010000295.1:0-29816 GCA_023337805.1 Globisporangium barbulae
GCCAAGCGTCTTTGATCCATGAACTGGTTAAAAAATGAAACAGCCAATCACGCATCGTGAAAGTGCAATGTGTTGATTTCATTGGATATTGGATAAAATGTAAAATTGGTTTATGAATGAGGGCCATGAATTGATTGACCACGTTACTTCTTTTCTGCTTTTTGCTATCGTGCTGGTGCGCAGATTCGATAATGAGCCTCACTCATTTTTCCCAGGTAAGAGCTGGGAACCTTTTGAGAAGTGATGGTGACTTGAAGGCAAACAGCTTTTTGTGCTTTGATTGAGCCCGTCAAAGATCGTCTCATGAGCGTGAAGTGAGCGAGCCAAGCATGGCCATCATCAAGAACTGCTCGAAGCATTGTATCGCTTGAGAGAGAACACTTGTACCGCACTACGTGAAGGATGACGACCAGACAATTACCGTCGCCGGAAAAGGTGTAAGTCACAAATACTTCGTGCCAGCAGAAGCAGGGTGACGTATGCTTGTGGTTTAGACTTCATTCCTGGATTTGAATGGCAAAACTGACGTTGTCTTTGCTCGCTTTAGGCAGTGCAACCTTCATACCTTCATCGTTGTCGTCTCTGCGAATAGTTGGATAAAGAGGATAAATACACGACGGAGCAGAGATGCTGCTGTTGTTATCACCCTGAAAGCAGCTCCCATCGAGTCGTGAGGTGCAACTGCCAGCGAAGAAGGAGAAGCCAATGGAATGCTTATTAGTGATGGCGGGATAATAATTCGTGAAAGAATGGATAACTTTCCTGGTCAGTGACTTCTCTTCCTTCGTTTCTTTGGGTTCTGAAAAATCGGTGTGCATGGTGTAAAATTTTGAGTTGGGTCAACTTCGGTGCAATGCACCAAAGTGAAATTGGTGGCTTATTCCTCCTTTTTACGGCATTTTAGAGCAAACGACAACTGACGATCAATTCGAAAGCTCCGTACGCGCGTGCAATGAATTGAATCGCAAGCTGATAAGGTGAAGGTCCACAGGGAGTTGTCATCATATCAGGGTGTGCTTTTCGCTCACCCCAAGCAGCGAGGCAAGGTCTCAAATCCGACCGAGAGTACCACTGATTTTTCGTTGCTCGCACCTTCAATGCCAAAAAGTCTACTCATCCATAAAGTCAACTTCTGACACCACCCTCTTTCTTATGCTTGTCACCCACAAGCAAGTTTTCATGAGCTATTAAATATGGTGCGTTTGGCGATTAGAATTCGAAAGAGGTTCAGAATTTTTGTGGCAACGCATTGTGAGCGGCAGACCGGAAGTCAGGAAGGATTCAAATGCCACGTGTTAACCACAGATTAGTCTCAAACTTTGAAGCAGACAATTCACGCGCGCAGATAACCTCATGACATAAGGACCAAACACATGGAATGCAGAGAATGTATGGAGTTTAGCTTCCGAAGCCATCTAGGCTCCAAATAATTAGCCATCCGTCTCCGATCCACCAAGATCTAGATCTTTTTCCACTGTTGAGTCGCAAAAATGTGGATCCTATGAACATTCAGCTAGAAATGAGAAATGTGCAGCTTTTTGTCCAGAAAATTTGTTCATTTATGCGAAACAGCAGCTCAATTTTCACTGGAATGTTCTCAACGATTCCATTGTCCAGTCGCAACTCGGAAGAACCAGCACGAAAGGTGCTCGACGCCTTCATGAAGCAGACAGCTCAAAGAAACGCGATCTGGTTTCTCCTTGTCCGAGTTGACTCCGCGCGGACGGCAAAAGTCGGATATGAAACTGAACCCCAGCCTGGCTACATGTCGAGTAGCGAGTACTGTACAGTACTGATTTGTAAAAGCGTAGGTTCAAAATGATCTTGTGTAGATATTGATTTGTTGTCAGCTTAACATACAAAGAATATACACGGATGAGACTTGGCACAAAACACGCATTTATACAAAGTTTTGCCAGGTCTCCTCGTATTATATCTATCGTCCAGCATATTGCTGTAGTAGTGGTGCTCCTAACCGCCCTGAGTC
This sequence comes from Globisporangium barbulae, assembly GCA_023337805.1. Classification (NCBI taxonomy): domain Eukaryota; phylum Oomycota; class Peronosporomycetes; order Pythiales; family Pythiaceae; genus Globisporangium; species Globisporangium barbulae. The sequence continues at coordinate 1,988 of JAADXK010000295.1, forward strand.
TGTGAAGTGCACCGCATCATCATCAAGGGGATGGAGTGAGCCTTGTTGGTAGGTTTATTTATCCTTTACATTATTCTAAATCTCTTGGCATGTGAGTGCCTATTGTGAAGCTAGAAAATTATAGCCATGGGTGCAGTGTGCGATTTTGTTTAATGAGCCTGAAATGAGTCAAGTGGGGCCATCGAGGGTGATCAAGATCTCTCCAGGTCGCCTATGAGCGAATACAGCACGAAAAGAAGATGGCGGCCAGCCGATTGATTACCAGCGCTGATAAACAGCTTTAAATTATAATACTTCGTGCGAGAAGCAAGTGCACGAATTACTTGTGATTTAAATCCCTCAGTTTGGAATACAGGCTTACGTGGCGCTTGATCCTCCATCGGTTGCCATAAATCGCATTTGGCTGTATGAGGCTAAGAAGCGGGAATGCTGTTGCGGCATTATCACCCTAAAAGCAGCGCTATTGTCGAGTGGATCACTTCCGCGAAGCGCAGCTGGCAACGAAAGAGAAGACTTACTACAGGGACACTTATCTAGAGAAATGTGAAAGGATGGGATTATCGTTTGGTCGATCGCTTCGCTTCTCCGCTTCTTTGGGTGGAACTTGAATTTAGAATGGATGATTTCGGATTGGAGTTGGCCTCAACTGATCCACAACAGATCGTCACTGTGAAGAAAAGGTCAGCAGTGGTGCTAAGCTTTTAAAGGTTAATGGCGAAAGTGCTGAGCTTGTGCCTCGTATCAAAATGGTCAGCAGCGTTAACCTTTCACAGGTTCATAAGTATAAAAAGCGCTGACAGATTTACACGAATGGATACATGCTTCCAACGCAAAGATTGAGTTGTACGAAGAGTTTTTCAACTCAGGTACCGATGCTTTTCAAATGGGATCTCTCGGAAGCTGCGAGAATGCAAGCATTGCATGCACGTATCCGAAAGTACAAAGCAGGTCTGAAACTACACTGAGATGATCAAAAATCAAGAAAGCCAAACGATGGCAATGCTCCCTGAACTTCAGCTGCTGGTTTTGATGGCAGCAGCCTCTGAGCGGTGTTTCCTTCCGAGAGTGGGCTATGAAAATATGCACCCACGACAAGACATAGAAACGTAAAGTAGAAACAACACAAAAAGTAGAAAAATGAGGCACCACAGCTTCGCGCAAACCCAGACAGTCTAAAAAGCAACAGTAGTCGCGTGTAGGATATGACGCGCTTCGTGCGCTTTCTCGACAATGAGATCATTTGCTGACTGAGGCACCCGCATGAAAACGTGTGTGCTCTCGCTGTATGTCTGTGCGCTGACTTTCAGGTCAGACACACCACCAACCACATACTGATTGTCAGTGTCAGCTTTTTGAGCTCGTTTTCTCCATCTGCAAATTGAAAAACAGATCCAACGGTCTGATACAAATGTAACCCTCTCGCCCAAATCAGAACCGAACGTGCGAACAACGAGCTGTGAGGTGTTGGCATATGTTATTTCATTCTATATCGATTTCGACAGGTTGGTTATATAGTGTTATGTTTTGTCAGAACTAACTACGTCTTGATATTTTTTCGCAGGTTTATTCGTTATGAGTGATGTGGGTGAAATTCTGAAAACGCCGCTGTGGGTTCGTCGTCGTCTGTTTCGAGAGGTTTCATCTCACTTGCTTTCACTATGCCCGAGCTGGAGTGCAAGAGAGCGCTGGGTGGGATGGGGGCCAGCAAGAGACCGATCCCATGTGGTCATCAAGCGTAAGCCGGCAAACAAACCCAGCAAGCGCAATGCGCTGCGAGCACCCATTCCCCATTTTGACGCAAGCCGCACACTGCTTCTTTCCAGGCTTTCAATCAACCCTCGCTCACTCACTCAACACCGACTAGTCCGCAAGATGCAGCAACAGCCGACGACGCCCAGCAAGTACCACACGCGCACGATTTCACGCCAGGAGCTCGAGAAGGCGGTGGGTGCAATCATCTCGCGCTCGTCGTCGCTGCGCCAGCGCATGCTGCGCGTAAAGAAGGCGATCGAGAAGGAGGTGGATGAGGTGGACCAGTACAGCATGGAGATCGAGGAGTGCCTTGAGCGCATCGACGAGATCGAGGCGTTCTGCAAAGAAGTGCGACGCGACCAGGCGCTCGCCAAGCACTGCGCCGCCGCGCAGATGGACATTGAGGGCGAGCTCCAGGAGCTCCTTGTGGAGCGCGAGGAGGAGACCCAGCTGCTCACGCGCATGATGCAGACGCGCGAGATGCACGCCGAGGCGCACCGCAAGCTCATGCAGCACTTCGCCGCGCTGCACAAGGAGTGGCTGCACGTCAAGAAGCAGCAGCGCGCGCTCGCGATGGTGCTGCTGCGCATCAGCCTCGTGCGCATCGCGCGCCGAAAACAGATTATTTAGAGCTTGCGCAACGAGCCAACAGCAGGGCAAGGGACGCCGCCGCGCCACTCCATTGATGTCAGCCATCGGGTTATAGACCACCACCCACCAGTAGTGTCCAATGTGTGACTTGTGTCACCACCACACCACGCCGAGCAGATCCGGTACACACGCGGGTTCTCCTACGTACCATAGCACACCATCACCACCACTCAGTAGTAGCGATCGTTAGCTTATTTATGTATAATAACTAATACCCCCAGCACTATCATCATCCATTCCATCCATCCTTCTACACTGCACATGCGTTCCATGTTTTTGTAATGGTAGCCAATGAGTCGTCCGCGGGTATTTTCCTCCACTCTCACCCTCGCAATAGAAAGTCATGGCCGCGTCATCACTTCCATATCCATCACGCCGAGCGAGCGCTCCGTCGCAGCCTCTTTTCGTACTGTACGGAAGAAAAGAGAGCGGGACGAAGAGAAGGAAGGACGCATCATCTCCCAAAGTGCAACCACGACGGGATTGTGCGCTTTCACATACATTCCGCAAGGTAAACAGCGGCGAACGCGTTATGAGCGCTCTGCGCGGCTGATCGTGCGCAGGAGCGGTCGAGCCGGGTAGGCGAGTGTGTATTCGTTGTGGAGCATTCATTGCGCTGAACGTTTTGATATTTTGCGTTGTCATCCGTACGTTTGTGGTTGTAATGCTTCCTCGCTGTCCCCGTGGCCTAATGGATAAGGCATCGCCCTCCGAAGGCGGAGATTGTGGGTTCGAGTCCCATCGGAGACGCTTTTTTCGCTTTTTGGTTTGGTCGAGCACACTGCTTCAAATAGTGAACCGGTCCCTGAATTAGACCCACATAAGTGACCCACCTTATTTGATTCCAGGAGTTGAACCGGAGTGATTGTCTGGCTGCTTTGAGTGCGGAATCGACAGTGACTTGGTGAAGATGGCAGCCTGCGCAAGGCTATGTGGCGTGCATGAAGAGCGTCGTTCTGGTACGTGACCATGTACATACCATTGTGCGGATGGTGCTCAGCATGAGAGCGCTGACGCGCTCTAACCTCCTCTCGATGTGTCTAATCGTGCTAGTGGTGGAGCTCTTCTTTACAGCGTGATCACTCGACACGCTTAATTTGTGCTCATGCAACTGAGGATGTATTTATACTCACGTGCAATAGGTTCTATTTCGATCAGCGCTGCTGATGAAGGCAGAGCATTGCTGGTTCAAGCGTATGCTGGCGTGAGAGACGGTTGAACTGTGACCGTGGCAGCATCAACGTCGTGAGTGCTGTGGACGAGAGCGTCTGACTTGTTTGCGCTGACGATGGTCTCACCACGCTCGAAGCGGAATGGGAATTACTCGGGAGTTGCACTTCATGGCGACCCAGAAGACAACACTCGCAGTGGAGACTCAAATTCGTACGGCAATCGACAAAAGTTTGAGAAGAAGTACGCGCCGTCACCTTCAAATGAGGTACGTTTGTATGGTTTTTGCCCCTGACCTCGATCGCTCGTTCACACCCGTAACTCATTTGTATCATGTGTCTCTAGTCCAAGCAACGAGGCTCTGCTGGTGAGCAAGCCGACTCAAAGCGACTGGTAAAGCTGGAGACGCAGATTCGCCAAGCGCTCGCTGCCTTCCGTGGTGATTCCAACAGAACCAACCTGCCCGCTGCCAGCACGATCAAGACGTTCATCGCCCACATTGAGGCTGGGAATCACGGCGGCGCTGATATCGAAGCTACCGAGTTACGAAAGTGCCTCTTTGCGCTTGGGGTATCTCCGGACGACACGGCGTTCTTGCTCGGCAAGTTTGATGCGAAGAGCTCTGGGTTCATTGATGCCAAGATTCTCTCGAAGCATTTCCTGCCGAACAACTACGGAACCGGTAACGCAGAAGGACGGAATAAAACACTGCCTGGAAGAGCTGCAGTACAAGGCTCGTCGTCTACGATAGGAGCCGCAGAAGAGCGAGCGATGAAGGAGCTGCATCGGAAAGTGATCGAGCGCGTGCTCGTGAAAAGCAAGACCCAGAACATCAAGGATGCGTTCCGCCAGTACGATACCGACCGGAGAGGATACTTGACACTGCCGCAATTTCGCACTTTCGTTCGAGATCACGGATTTGCAGGCACCGAGGTCGAGCGGCTGATCAAGTACCTGGACCGAGACAGCCAAGGAACGATTTCGTTTCGTGCGTTCTCTGGAGATGTGAAACTGGGAGCGAACCAAGCGTACCCAAAGGCTTCGCCGAAGAAGCAGCAGTTTGCCCAGCCACTCAGAAAACAGGATGGCAGTCCGTCGAAGAACACGAGTGGAACAACTTCCAAGTATCAAGACCCCATGGAATCGATTCGAGCGAAATTGCGGCAGCGCGTCATGGGACACAACAAGAGCATTCGAGAAGTCTTCATGGACTTTGACGACGACGGTAATGGGTACCTCGACTATGACGAATTCAAGCGCTTCATGGCAAAGTACAACTTCACACAGGACGAGGCCTGCCAAGCGATTGAGTATCTGGACCGCGATTTCTCAGGTACAATCGACTATGACGAGTTCGCATCGGGCTTGCTCTTCTTCCGACCGCCTGTGGTCCCAGCTCCTGTAGTCTCTGTCTCGAGCACGCATCACGACAGCCACAACTCTCCCAGCAAGCTCTCACAAGCCAAGGCAGATCGTGTACTGCAGGTTGTCCAGCAGAAGCTTAGTGAGAAACTGAAAAGTGCTTCAAGCACCAAGGGTGCAAGGAAGAAGTTGCACGATGACTTCATCAAGTACGACTCGGAGAACAAGAACGGACTCGATTACCAAGAGTTCGGTGCATTTCTAGTCGGAATGGGCATCAAGCTGAAAGCTGATGAGCTCAGTGCTCTACTGGCGACGATCGACACTGACAGCTCCGAGATCATCAAGTTTGAAGAATTCGCTAAGCTATATCGAGCGGCGAGTGTGGAGAGCGAAGAAGAAGGTGAAGACGGTGCAAGTGGATCCGGTGTGAACCATTCCGACAAGGATGACAGGTTGCTCACAGTATTTAACAAGTACGACATTGATGGCAGCGGGTTTCTCGACTATGAGGAGTTCGCTCAACTGATGCGCGACTACGGATTCTCGGAGACCGACATCCTTCACGTCATCAAGCAGATTGATCAAGACGAAGCAGCTTCAGGTCGTCGAAGCGACAGGAACGAGCGATTGAAGGGGAAAGTGAACTACAAAACATTCTCATCTGTTGCTCGCAAGCAGCAGTGGAAAATCCACGACTCTCCAAAGAAAAACCAGGCGACGAATAATAGTGCTGCCGCCCACCAACAAACGCTCTGGATCACGCGAGTACTGCAGAAACATCGCTCGCTAGAAGAAGCGTTCCGCGGCCACGACACTGACGGTAGTGGAGAGCTCGACTACGATGAGTTTCGTCGATTTATGAAGCATTACGGCATGCGCAACGACGGAGAGATCGACGCTTTGATCGATCGATTGGATGGTGACGGGAACGGAACGATCAGTCTCGATGAGTTCACGCACGTGTTCGGCCGTGCAAAAGTGAAAAACGGCAAGCAGAAACAACCTCAGACGAAGCAGGATGTGAAGGCGCAGTTAGCGTCGTTGCGCGAGCGTGAACTCCAGTGGATCCAGAACGTGCAGTGCGAATACAACTCCGTCGAAGACGCATTCCGGGACTTTGATCGCGATGATCGAAACGAGCTCGACTACCAGCAGTTCCGTGCCTTGATGGAGCAGTTTGGGATCAGCGGCAATGACGACATCTCGCTGTTGACCAGACGCATGGACGCAGACGACTCGGGTACAATCGACTTGCAGGAGTTTCTCTCGGTGTTCAATAAGCAGCGGCTTGCGCATCAGAAGAATGCTGCTGCCAACGTCAAGAAAGAACGACCAGCGCCCAGTGCTGCACTCTTGCAGAAACGAGAACGAGCATCACAGCTTCGCAAAACTGAAGAAATGTGGATTCAGGGAGCTACCGCGGCGCTTGGATCGATCAAAGTGGCTTTCGAGAAATTCGATCTCGACCAGAGTGGTGAGTTGAACTACGACGAGTTTCGACAGTTCATGAGTGCGTTCGGTATTAGTGACCGCGAGCACATCGAGGCGCTGATCAAGCGGCTTGACGTGGACAAATCGGGGTCCATTGACTACGAAGAGTTCATCACGATTTTCTACGAAGAGCGAGTGGAGAAGAACAAAGCACCGACTCACGCTCAATCCCAAAGAACCAGTGCTGTGTCGCAAGCAATGACTCCAGCGGAGGAAAAGAGAGCCCGAGCTCTACGTCAACGCGAGCTGGAGGTAAAGTGGATGAAGCGCGTGCTGAGCTGCCACCGATCCATCGAGTCTGCGTTCAACGAGTATGACGAAGACGGAAGTTGCGCACTCGATCACGACGAGTTTAGACGCTTCATGAAGCGCTACGGCATTGTTCGTGACGGCGACATTTCGTCTTTGATCAAGAGACTCGATCTAGATGGCTCGGGAGCCATCGACTTCGAAGAATTTTCCTCGATTTTCAACCCTCTTCGTCTCAACCAAGGCGGTCACGGCAACGGTCTGGCTGGCATGCTACCAGGAGTCGATGAAGAACCGTTTGACCCGGAGGAGCTCGAGTCGATCCTGGAGATCGAGCGAGAGCTCGCGTTGCGCATGCTTGAGAAGACTCGAGACTTGAGGTCAGCGTTTCGAAAGTACGACTTGAACGGCAATGGGCGACTGGAGTACAAAGAATTCCGGCAAGTCCTGCGAGCCTACCGATTTCCTGAAGTCGAGATTCGAAAGGTGATCCGTCACCTTGACAAAGACGTGTCCGGTTTCATCGACTACAAGGAGTTCATCGCTGGATTCTCTGTCACGAAAGACAACGAGCGTGGCTCGCCAGGAGGAACGAGAAAGAGTACCAAGTACCATGTTGCAAGTGTCCAAAAGACTGACAACGCCGCTAGAAGGAAAACTCGCGCGGGCCCCACTGTTGTACATGGAGATCACGCTTCGGACACGATCGATCGGTTAAAGAAAGACTTGCTCTCGAAAATCCTCGCTACGTATGGCACTGTGCAATCGGTATTCCGCCAATACGACGAGAAACAGCAAGGGCGGCTGTTGGAAAAGCAGTTTGAGGCGCTGATCATGGATCACGGGCTCACGCGAAGTGATGCCCAGGCGCTCTTGGATGCTTTTGACCAAGATCACTCGGGGACAATCGAATATGAAGAATTTCTGGCTCAGCTGGTCGTCCGAGTCTCCATGTGAGCATATCACGACGATGTTCCGATCGTGTTCTTAGCGTCATGGAATGCGAGATGCGAAGCTCTCTTCGAAATGTGTGGGTCCGTGTACTGCGTGCCTGGACTACTATCGATCAGCTTTTTAACGCTGATCGAATCGATCCAATGATCATTCGCGCCAATTGGACAAAGAAGATTTTAGGTGATTTGTAATTGCCAGCTTCGCTTTGTCATGCCGCGGCATTTTCGGTCGTGAGGCAAGCTATCTCGCGCGCTTTTCGCTCCGTCAACGTCGGGTCGACTCGCATGAGAGCCTGCCAGAGCTCGAGCTTCCCTGGTCGATTCGACGACAGAAACTTCCTCAACAAACAAGTCACGAGTTCAAGAACAGCAAGTCAGACACAGCACCGATCCGCTTCTCGAACCTACTTCGAAATCAGTTGTTTGCAAATGCAGCACAACAAGTACCAACGTACCCGCTCGGTTCCTCGAAAAGTCGAGTACTGGAAGGTCATTCGCTCGCGCACAAGCCGCTCCGTCTCCCGCCTCTTCGCAAGGATCTGCTCTTGGAGCGCAAGCAGCTGCTGCTTGTAAATGGACGTCGTTGTCGCTGATGGCAGCCGCAGGGCGTCCATGCTGTAACCTGGAGACGAAAGAATTGGTGCGGGCGACGGTGCAGCGGCATAACAACTAGCATCAACTGGTGAGCGACTTTGTTCTCGTACTGGACTCTGCACACTCGACTGTGGATGGACATGGTGCTGCATAGAAGGTTGAGTTGGTGTTGTCTCAGGAGGCAATGGATCAGCGGTGAGATTGTGCATCCCGTCCGGTGTGAAATCTGCCTGGACCGCAGCGTGGTTCCCAGTAAACTGTGTGCTAGCGTCTTTCATCTCGATTCGTTCGGAGGTGGGCAGTTCGTACTCGCGCACGATCAAGACTCGAGACCTCGTGGTTGATGCCGTCGCGACCAGATGAGATCTTGAAGCATTGAACGCTTGTGACGTGTCGCGCATAGCAGCGCTCGGCTCCACTCCCGTCACCGCAGGCGCATTCACAGCTGCTGCATGCGGTCTGATCGCTTTTGAAGCCACGCTTTGAAGCTCAGGTTGCTTTGCAAGCGTATCGACAGCGCAGCGAGTTTCTGGGTTTGAGTTTGCTGTAAAGTCCGATGCAACTGCTGCCATGGTGGCAGATTCGCCAACTGCAAACTTGCTCGGATCGCTGACTGGTGGTGGACTCGTGTCACTACTATCTTGAGCGTGATCAGATTCCTGTTCGACATGAAGAACCAGCTCGTCTTTGGCGTAGTCATCGTCTCCGCTTCGATCTGAATCCAAGAACTCGCTGCGGCCGCTTCGTTCACTTGCGTCGGATCTGCTGAGTGGCGATGACGACGAACTTCTCTCAGAAACTGGTTGAGTTCCTGCTTCTGGTATCACGTGCATCGATGGCTCAGCCAGCTTAGTCTCGTCGGGCTTCCCTTCGCCACCATTGTCGTCTGAGAAATCCATGGAATAGTCAAAGTTCGGCTCCGATTTTGCTGAATCCTCCAGTGTGGTCTTCTGAGCAGTGCTGGCAATGCGACTTTGTGGCGCTGATGATGATGGAGCGACGCTAGACTCTTCGTCAAAGTCTTCTTCTTCGTAGATGCCGCTATCTATAGCTGCTGCTGCTGTTGGATTTTGTGCCGTTGCTGAAGAAAGTATCGCCGCAGAAGGCTTCGTGCTCACTGAAAGATCTTCTTCGAAGCTCTCAGCGTACTCGCTTTTGCTTGCGATGCTCTCGTCTGACTCTTCGCCATTGCTCTCATCTTCATCGTTGTACGCCTTCAAACTGGGTGCTGTCGTGATGGAGACCTGCGAGATCACCGACTTTGGTTCGATCTTCGTTGCAGCTGGTGCTGCTGATGCGGTCTTGGACGAAACAACAGCGCTGAACGGCGGAAGGTCGCCTTCCTCGGACTCATCCATGAACGACGCAACGGCGTCGTGCTTCTCCTCTTCATCCTCTGAGCTGCTCTCCACTTTGCGTTGCTGGGTGGTGACAGTTTGAGCACTCGGCCTGCTCATAGCGACTTTTAAAGCTGATGGGCGCCTTCGATACCCATCCTCGTCATCGCTCTCGGACTCCTCCTTCGTGGCTCGAGCGACTGGCTGTGCGCTCCTCTGCGGTGCACCGGCGGCACTCTGCTGCTTTGTACGCGGCTCGTTGTCGTCGTCGTACGAGCTGACACCGTAGTCCTCGCTGTCCGAGAGGCTCACTCGCTTCGAAGTGGTCGTCACATTCGAAGCCGACTTGCTGGGTTGCTTGATCGAATGTGCGGGCTTGGCTTTGCCTCTGACGTCTTGCTCTTCGTCATCGTTCTCCTCATCCAGTGAAAAGTCCATGGACTCGTCAAGGCTCAGCTCGACCCGACGACTGGAGCGTGCACTACGTACGAGTCACAGGCATTCAAATAAGAGCCACATACAACCAAATCAGCTCAACAGCACCACCACCAACACCAAAGCACTGAGAGAACTTGTCTCTCACTGAAGTTCTCATACAGAGCGAGACTTCACCTGGGTGGCGGCGTCTTGCTGGCTTTCGTGTCCACGGTCTTGGTCGAGTATTTAGACAGAAAGTTCTTGGCTTTGTCCAGTGCGCTACTGGAGCTCGATGTCGCCGCCACAGCCGAAGCACCACCACCGCTACGAGCACTCAACTGCACCTGCGGCTTCGACTTGGGCATCGGCTTCTTCACGTCAATGGACTCTTCGTCGCCTTCCTCGTCGCTCCCACTCCCACTCACGTCGCTGCTGCTGCCTCCGTCTTCATCACTACTCCCTCCATAGTGCCGAGAGCCGTAGCTCTTGGATTTATTGGTGCCGCCATCACGTCCAGATTTCTGAGCTGTACCACCGCTACCACCAGCCGGGATCGCGATCTCAAAGTCGTACGGGTCGTCGCCCATTGCGATCCAAAGCGCCTCGCTTCCAGGTGAACGAGAGCTTTAGGCTTCGCTGGCTGGTACCCCTTAAGATCACGACGACGACTGTTCGAGGAAGCCGTTTCAAAATGCTGCTGATAACGGTTTCCATTCAACGGATACGTGACGTAACAGCGCTCAAAATGTGGAGATAGTCAGAGAATGACGCACGCTGGCGTCACGTGGCTCATTTCGTGTGCATTGATCACCAGCATGACGAAAGCGCATTTGACACCTTGGTACCATTGAGGCAGCAAAGGCGGGTATGACAGGCTCTCATGTCCATCCAATTGATCAGTCAAACGGGCCTTTTCATTCACACAGTCGTTCATTCATTCATTCGTGAGCTCTTCAACCAAAGGCATTATAGTCTATTGCCTCCCTATCCGACCCTGCGTTTGTAGCTACAGCATCCTCCCGCACGCGACCGCTGTCGCCCACAAACTACAGAATCAAATGCTGCTGCGTCCGTCCATGCTGGCGCGCTTCGGTGGTCAGCAACCGTAGAGAGAGAGAGAGCGATACACAAGATCAGCAGTCAGGGGCTCACACACCACATCTTCCTTCCCAAGCCTTCAGCTCCCACTGCATCGCTCACCTGCTCGCACGTCCTGTCCGATCGACTCCACGCCACGCCACAAACACACGATACATCACCACACTCACTCTGGCCGCTGGAAACGGAACTAGAGCAGGCAAGCGATACCCCGAAGAAGAGGAAAAAAGAAGAGAAGAAGAAGAAGAAGACGCCACTGCGAACCCCGCCGTCTGGAAGATCAAACTTGTAAAACTGCAATCGTTTTAGAGCGTGACGCCGCTCATGGACGAGCTCGTGAAGCGCGCCGAGATGCGGTCGTTGTGCATGCTGCCGGGCGACGTGACGCGGTAGTGGTTAATCTGCACCTGCTCACCCGTGACCGTGTCGCGGCCGTCGATTGAGTCCCCAGACATGCGCTGCGGGCTCTGGAGCATCGGGATGCTGAACTTTCGCGGCGAGCGGGTCGCTGGCTTCACTGACACCGAGTTGAGCTGCACACTAGATGGCTCGGGCTTGGGCTTGTACAGTGGCGGCTCGGGGTCGGCCACGATCGTCGCGGCGGCTAAGCTCTGGTGGTTCGTCGTGCGTGGGGCCTGCTGGAAGAAGTTGTTGGTGCGGCGCTGGAAGTCGTCGACGCGGTCGTCATCGTCATCATCGTCGTCGCGCTTGCGGCGCACGTAGAACGTGACCACCACGAGCGCCGAGACGATCACGCAACCGATGATCACTGGCACGATCCACCCGCTCGAGCTGCTCTTGGCGCTCGAGGTCGTCACGGTCTCGGTCGTCGACGGCGCCTTCGTGCCGTACTCGGACTTGACCGAGTCGCCGTCGAGCGCAGCGGCCGATGTGGTGGTGGTGGAGTCGTCCGATGTTGGCACAGGTGTGAGCGCAGTCACGGTCGAGCTCTTTGACGAAGTGGTCTTGACGGTCGCGACGACCGACGTGTCGGTCTTGGTTGAGCCGGCCGACCCTGCCGCCTTGGGGGTCGGCGACGGTGTTGGCGGCGCCGTCGTAGCACCAGCCTCACTACCGGCGACGCTGCCGGTGTTGTCGACAGGCGCCGCAGTGGTCACCGTCGGCTTCTGGGTCTTTGGCGACGGCGACGGGGTCACAGACGGCGAGGGCGACGACGCAGGCGATGGCACGGGTGACGCCGGCGCAGGCGTGATCGGGGTCGAGTTGTCGGAGCTGCCCGTGGACGTCTGCGCATCCGCGGCCCAGGACGCGACGACGGCCGCCACGAGCAGCAGGCGCAGCGAGCGCTTGAGCATGGATACCATTGTTATTGAGACGCGGGTGGCTATGGAGAGGGGCGCTTGCTGTTCCTGTTATAATGTAAGACTCTCGTAATGCGCCTGCGCGAGAGTAGTCGGTCCCAATAGAAACGTCGAGTGGCGCTCTGGGCGGCGGGACGAAAATGCGCGGGGAGTCGAGCAAGGAGCGGACCTGCTGGCTGACTAACTGGCGTTGCTGAATAGGGTAACGAGAGGACAACAGGCAAAGTCAGACAAAGAAAGGCAAGAAGTCAGTTAAATTCCAATAGAAAGAAGAAGAACGGAAGATAGAGTCAGAACACTTCAATTTACGTACAGAAACAAGCCGATATTCGCTAAAGTTTAGATTTTGACATTCACAAAATGGAAAATGTCAAAAAGTGTAAAGAAATAGATTCATTGTCAACAAAGGTATGCGTTTCAAAAACATCCATAATTGCGTACATGTTTATGACTGTTTGTCTTCTGAATCGGCTTAATGTTGTAGTCAATTGGCTCGGCATAGGGTTTGCACACTAAATAGTGTTGGTTGGAGTCAGGGTCGGGTTGTTAGTATACGCAAATTGCTCCAATTTTGCCTCGGTTTGGCTACTTCGACCATGAACATTTACGCAATTTATGGGTATTTTTAAGGTCATACCTTTGTTGACAATTAGTTTGGTTTTCACACCTCTTTTGACGGTTTTCACTTACAAAAGTCTACATTTCTGAAGCGAATAAAATTACACGTGCAAAAAGGATCGACGTTCGTAGAAGGGTATGCGTGACTACAATACAACGACAGCGATCCGAGCCGTTCTGAGCCGTGCCGAGCCACTTCCGAGCCGCCTCCAAATTGAATTCGATTGCATGCTTTCGAGCTGCGCGAGTTGCGTTGTTGAACGTCTGCTCAATTGCATATCATTTATACGTTTTTCATTGAATTGCAATTCGTTCTCAAAAAAAGGGGATGGGTCACTTTTAAGAAAAAGGGAAGCTCAAGCCAGCAGAAACCTGATAAATGGCATATTTCCAAGCTCGTATACTTTACCCTTGCGTTTGTGAGATAAAAATATGTCGAGATTGGTAACCGTTTCACTGATATCATGCATATTCGATGAGGTTACTCACAGTTGCAACAGGTTCAGCAGTGACATAGCCCAGCCGCAGCCCGTCGGGCTTGTCAAAGACAAAGATGTCGACTGGCTTGCATTCCACTGCTGCTGCCTTGCAAAGACTTTTGATGCCTTGGAATAGCATTCTGCGCGCACTTCCATTCATCGTCAACGTTCATACCTGCGTAGAAGCATGCTCTTCTGGATGAAAGAAGAGTAGCGATTCTCAAAACAGGTTGTCCAGAATGCATGTGCAACTTTGACACCAAATTCCCACCAAGGTCCCTAATTTCTGACGTCTGTCTGTCGGTCGTGGCCGATTTGTGTGTGCCAATGGGCACACACGAGCCCATTGACGCTCGCGTGCGAACGGACGAAGTGCAGGCGGTGATGATTTTGACCGCGTGAGATGATTGGAGCGCGCAGAGCGAGGGCTGGCTCGCCGTGCTGGTGGGCGGAACATCGTGAGCTCTTGTCAAACGTACTTTGCCGTTTTGCTTTCTCGTCTACACTGCTCAGTCAAGTGCGGACGCTACAATTTTTCACCTGCTTGAGATCATTGTGCGAATCAAGCGAAATGGCACGATGGTGGTGCTCGTACCATGAGAGAAGCTCATGAGCCAGACAGAGTTTCTATTTTTCCAAGGTTGGCAACGAGCTTGTAGCTTGACCTGGAAAACGTTTCAAGTTGGTTGCCAACCATATACACAGAAGTATGTGACGGCAACATACAAACTTCAAGTGATTTCGTTCCTTATTCAACTCGTTATATCAGCGCGCCACTCCACGTTGAAGTGACCATCATTCCGTCACACCTCATTGCGGAATCCAGAACACCCAACAGCAGCAACACAACGCACATTTCTTCCTAGAAGGACGACAGCAACAGCAACGACACGACACACGTGCCACTCCATCCTTAGCCGTCCACGCCGCGGATGGGCGGGAAGACCTCGCTCGCTTTGGCCGACGCCATCTTCCCCTCCAGCGCCTTGACGGCTCGGCGCAGCTCGTCGATCTCGTGGCGCTGCTGGTCGATGAGTGCGTCCGGGTCCTTCTCAAAGAGGCTCTTGTGCGCCGCGGCTACGCTGCTGTTACTGGTGTCGCGCACGCCCATCGCCGCCTTCTCCATCTGGAGCGTGGCTTTCGACGCGTTCAGCGCACTGCGCAGCTCGTTGATCTCGCGGATGAGCGTCATGTTCTCGGCCGTCGCGTGCATGTTCTCCTCCTGATGCTGCGCCGCGTCGCGCGCGTACTTATTCTTGAGCACGTGCACGGACTTCTCCAAGTACTCCTTCTGGCGTGTGTACTCGTGCTGGATCTCCACCTCGATGTCGTTCGTCGGGATGTCGTTCGTCACGTACTTCTTGTAGAGCGTGGCCACCTGCAGCGTAAGCTCCTTGGGGTTCTGGATGTGCTGCACGCACTCGTACAGATCGCAGCGGAAGCGCCGGATCCACGTCTGCTGGTCGCCCAGCACTTTCCGGTACTTGGCGATTTCCTCCTGCATGCCGCTGATGCGCTTGCGCTGCTCGCCGATCATGAGGTCCAGCTGCGCGTTGCTCTTGTGGAAGAGCTCGAGCTCGCGGTCCATCTCCTTGATCTGCTCCTTCATGTCGGCGATCTCGTTTTCGCGCGGCTCGATCTGGCGCTTGAGCTCTTTGATCTTGTAGTCGAGCACGAACTTGAACTTCTCGAGCTCCTGGTTCTTCTTCTTCAAGTCGTAGATACGCTTCTCCTTCTCGCCGATCGTCTCGTCGCGCGCGCGGATCTCGCGCTTCAGTGCCTGGATCTCCTTCTCCAGATTCTTGATCTCTTCGATCAAGTCCTTCTCTTTCTCCAGCAGCAGCTTAATCTGGTCGCGCTGGTCCTCAATGTCCTTCTGCAGCGCCGAGAACTTCTTCTTCATGATGCCGTTCTCGCCCTTGAAGCGCAGCGTCGCCTCGCGCTCCGCCTGCAGCTTCTCCTCGTACTTGCGCTTGATGTTCTCAATCTCCTCGTCGACGTCGGCCTCCACCTGCGCGACGGTCTCCGCATACTCGCGTCCGAGCTCCTCCTTCTCTTCTTCCATCTGAACGCGCAGCTGCTTGTCTTCGTTCAGCCGCTGCTCAAAGTCCTCGGTCACGTCCGTGACGTATCGCT
The DNA here is from genome assembly GCA_023337805.1 of Globisporangium barbulae. Classification (NCBI taxonomy): domain Eukaryota; phylum Oomycota; class Peronosporomycetes; order Pythiales; family Pythiaceae; genus Globisporangium; species Globisporangium barbulae. The sequence goes on from JAADXK010000295.1 coordinate 17,620, forward strand.
CGTGCGTGTTCACGAGCCGCGCCTGCTCATTCTTCCAGTGCAGACTCTGCGCCTCGCGCTGCTGCAGCACTTCCTGGTACTTCTCGACCTCCTTCATAATGCGGTGCTGGTACTCGGCCTCGATCTCCTGCATGTGCTGCAAGTGCTTCTCCTCCATTTGCTTGATCTTCTCCTCGTACTCCATCTCAATGTCGTTCTTGTCCTCGCGCAAGAGCTCGTACTTGTTCTTCTCGAGCTCAATCTCGTGCGTGAACTTCTCCGTCAGGTCCTTCAGGTTCTCATTGTACGTCATGTCCTTGAGGCGCAGCTGGTACTCGTTATGGAGCATGAGCTCGTCCACTTTGTTCTTGAGCTCGACCATGAGTGTGTTCTTTTCCTCCAAGTCGCTCTTTGTGACCAGAATCTCTTCCGAGAAGTTCGTCAGGTGATGGAACTCGCTCGCGCCTCCGATCGTACTCCCACGACCGTCTTTCATGCGCGAACGTCCTTCTTTGTCTCGGATCTCAAATATGCAGATGCTGCCGTCTTCACCAGCAGCAAAAAGGAACGAGTCGTCAAAGGAGATCCGCAGGCGCGTAATGGGCGCGCTCAGGCACTGGAACTCGATTGACTCGCCCGTGAGCGGGAACTTGAACGACCGTACTGCACCGGGACGATCTGGCTCAGCAGTAGCACCAAAGAGCATGCGCTGGGAGTTGGACAACACGATCTGGCCTAGCACGCTCTCGCAGATAAACTCCTTTGTCAACTGGGACGACGGGAACTCGATCTCCTTGAGCATCTTGTCGCTGCCCACAGCGTAGATCGCCGTGCCCTCGCGGTTGCAGAGCGCCGAGTAGTACGGAACTCCCTTTTGCACAAACTCGGCCTCGCGCTTGGCTTCGTCCAAGTCCCATTGGTACACTGCGCCGTCCATGCCAGCGGAGATTAGCCCCGAGTCATCTGCGTTCCAGTACAAACAGCGCACTTTGCCGTTGTGCCCCCGCAAATTCGCGACCAGCTCGCAGGAGAAGAGCGAGAAGACCTGGATCGTGTTGCCGTTCACCGCCGCGAAAAGGTGACCGCCTGTACTGAACTGGCATTCGCGACAGGCCTTGACGGCAAATTCCTTGAACGGCCGGATGTCGTCCATGAGGATGTTCATGAGGCGCAGCTTGTCCGCAAACCCTACGAGCAAGTAGAGTCCAGATGGGTGGCAGGACACACTGTGCGCCTCCTCCGTGAACTGCTTGGAGACCTCACAGCACCGGTCGAGGTAGTTCCACACGCGCACTGTCTTGTCCAGTCCACAGGTGACGAGGATCGGCTTGCGCACGCAGACGTCCATGCCTGTGACGTGCATGAGTCCGCTGTCGCTGGGTCGATGGAACGACGAGTGCACGTACTCGACGTCCTCGCTCTTCATCACCGCACTGGACATGTCTTCACTGCTGCTTGAGGATAGAGCAGTGCCATTGTTACTGCTACCGCCAGAAGCTGACATGAGCGTCGAGCTGACACTGGAAGAGATGACTCCGTTCGTGGTGTGCTGGTAGGGGAACGTGAGCAGCTGGCCGCTTGAGAGCGCAACGACGATCGAGTCTTCGTTCGGGCTCACGCAGATCGTGCTCACGTGGCCTGGGAATGAGTCCACCTTGACTCTCCGGTGCAGGATCAGCAACTCAGCGGCATTCTTGTCTGCCGTCGACACCATCTCTGTTGCGATCGCGTACATGTACACCATCGTGTCTTCGAGACCGCAGAGCACACCTTTGGACGTTGAGACGATCGAGAACACGCCATTGCCCTCACCGGGCGATGCCGCAAGTCTCGTAACGAACTCGCCGCCGTGGAAGAGGAGTAAGTCGCCGGCTGCGGTCCCTGCGATCATATAGTCTTCGCGCTGCTTGATCCACGTGTGGCACAGAAAAATGTGCGAGTCCATACGCGGACTCGGCATCGGCCGGAACGCATTCTCGAGCACGCGAAAGTACCGCACGAGGTTGCACCCAACGACGCAAATGAGTCCCGGATCCACGTTGCTGAACGAGCAGGACGACACGAGCGGCGTTGCGTGGCTCCCGCCGCCTGACGCACCGCCGCCAGCTGCGCTCGAGTCGTTGATGTTTGCAGTCGTCGAGCCATTGTGGCTATTCAAGTTCCCACTGGGACCGCTAATCCCCAGCGACATCATGCTCGCGTTCGAGATGCCCGCCATAGAGGCACTACTGGCACTGCCAAAGTGCCCACCACCACTGCTGAGCATCGCTGAGCTTGGCGCGGGATGAAGCGTGACGTGGATCGGGCTCTTGATGCTCGCAACAGCCTTGCCCTTGGACCAGTTCCAGCACGTGAGGATCCAGTCGGGTGCGCCGCCCTGGGTGAGCAAGAGCTGGTTGTCGGCGCTGAACTCCATGCTCACGTACACTTTGCCCTGCGTCTCAGCGCTGCTGAGCACCTTGCGCTTCTTGAGCGTCTTGAGGTCGTAGATGCTCACGAGCCCCCGGTCGCTCTTCTCTGCGACCGCAATGAACCGCCGGCTCGACGCGATCGCGATCGCTGTGATGCCTTCCGTGTTCTCTGTACCCGTGATGAACTTCTGGCGCTTCTCGTCGAGCGAGTAGATGACCATGTTGTGGCCCGCGGGGTACGCGATCGCCTGGTCGTCCACGTACACCGCGCTGCACGCGACATCGGCCTTGAGACCAAAGATGTGCCTAAGCAAATAATAGCAGCAGTACGTAGAGCATTAACACACGCGAGCAGATAGGAAGGCAGACCATCGAGAAGCGTGCTCGCGTACCGGTGGATGAGATTTACAGTCGCCATCGTGCGCGCAGCCACGATGGGCAGCAAGAGTGCGTCGATGGGTGCGATCGCAAACGACGAGACGCACAGTGTGCGCTTGCAGGCATCGCGGATGGGAGAGCAGTTTCGCTCACCGAGTCGGTCGACGGCGTCTCTTCATCGCCATCAGATGACCATGATCATCAGAAGGTTTTGGATATATTGTGCCTTTCTGTCCTTTTGCGATTAGTTTTAGATCCTGTCGTAGGATTTTATGTCCTTCGTACTGCAATTCGCCACTTTGGCATTACAGGCATCATTCTCATTACTAAACACCTATCTAAAAATATATCCTTCCAAAAATGATTTCTCAGATGACCACTTAGCATTTTCAAAATTGGCGCGCTTCTTGAAGCGCTATGGCGCACGCTGCTCACCACAAGACCAAACACGACCGACTGAGAGTCGCACAGATGCCAACTCGCACAGCGCGCATAAGAATGACAGCAATGCAGAAACTGGCGCTGTGCGAGCGCCACAGAGACCACCCCGCGTTGTCGCTGCGCGCTCTATACGCATGGGCTGGCGCGACTTTCAAGCTTCCGCGGAACCCATCGCCCGCAACTCTGCTGGTGGGCGACAATTGGCGCAAAGGCAGAGAAGACTCGCAGCGCTCGTGCGTGGCGCTGCCTACGCCCCAAACACCAAGCTCGAGAGCATGATGTTCTCGGATGAGTGGATCCAGAAGCTGCAAAAGCGGCATGGACTGAAGCCACGGCGCGTGCACAGGGAGACAGCACCTGCATGTGCTGCTGACATCGACGAAGGGCGAGCAGCGTTGCGAATAATTACTAGTAAATACAGCTTGCGAGACATCTTCAACATGGATGAGTCTGCCTATTTCTACTGCATGGCGCCTGCAATCTCTGTGACCAGTGTGAGCATCTCAGGGCGAAAGAAGGTCAAGAAGAGGCTGGCGGTGGCGATCACCACGAACGCGGACGGTTCGTTCAAGGTGCTGCTTCTATGTTGGGACAGCGCGGCAACCTCAGTGCTTGAGCTCGCAATCAGCGAACGAGCTAGGCATCGACTACACCAATGCCGCCAAAGCATGGGTGACAACAAAGCTCTTTCGGAGCTGGCTCGTGCACTTCAATGAGACGATACAGGAGGAGGATCGCCATGTGCTCCTCCTGCTCGCCAGCGCGTCGGCACACCGCATGAGCGAGCAATTCTCCAACATTACGCTGCACTTCCTCCCTCCAAACACTAGTCATCTACAGCCACAAGACGCAGGCATCATCTAGTCGTTCAAAAACCAGCTGAACAAGATCAGGAACGCATACGTGGTGGACAAGCTCAACGAGTTGCTGGAGCAAGTGGATGAGGTAGAAAAAGAGGATGTCGAGCTGAGTGATGAGCGGCTCTTTAACGTGAGTATTCTGGTGGTAATGCGGTGGGCCCAGTAAGCTTGGGACATGGTGACGGAAGTCACAGTCGCAAACTGCTGGCGCCACACGGGCATCCTTGCCGAGGAAATCTTCGAGCTCGTCACCAGCATGGACAAGCTGCGCATCGGGCCGCATTCCATTGGCAGCTCGGTTTAACTCCCTCCATACTTCTATACTTGCGCATTTTTATTCCCTGCGAAATAAAATATTTTTGGCCTCATTTTTGCTGTTTAGTAATGAGAATGGTGCCTGTGCTACAACCGCTGCTTGGTGACGCTAGGGAAGTCGCAGCAGCAGACAAGTCAGATGACGAGCCGGAGCAAGCAAGCGACCTCGCCCCGAACGAGAACAAGTCGTCGCTGATGCGCGCATGCGTGGTGCTCGCCACAGCGCTCATCGCGGCAGGCGTGCCAAGCACGTTGATGTCTTGTGTTTTCAACCTCTTTTTGCATACCTCTCTACGTGCATAACCGGACTGACTGTGAGTTTGATTGATTGCTGTAGATTTTGGCAGGTTCATCTCGTTCATTGGCTCGACTTGCTGTGCGCTGCTCGGGTACGTGCTGCCGACGCTCTTCTACGCGCGCAGCTTTGAGGCTGACGGCCGCTCGCCCATGCCCTGGTTCAAGAGAGCGGCGGTCTATGCGATCATGCTGGTTGGGCTCGCCGCATTTGGCGCTGGGGTCTACGACGCACTTGCGAGTGTGTTCTAGAGACGAGAGATAGGATATTTGTATGGACCGCACCCAAACGTTAGATGGACAGTATTGATGTGGACCACTCCGCTTTCACTGATCAAAAAGCGCCTCACACAATCCAAAATGGAGCGCCGGCAGCGACCCGAAGCGCCTGCCAGCTCTGGTGACGCGCCCAGTGACGCAGCAGCAGGAGCGACTGCGCTGCCGTGGGGCATGGCGAAGAAGGAGATGCAGCCGAGCTCGCTCACGTCGCTCACGGATGACAAGCTCGCGCGCTTCGTCATCGGACAGCAGAAGAAGACCAAGTTCGAGAAGGTTTGCACCCTGCCATCCTTGAGTCACGATCTCCAAGATACTCTTACGATCAGGTATCTAAGTGTGAGTGCCATGTCGTTTGTGTTACTGTTGTTGTTGTTCAGGATCGCGAAGAGCGTGAGGCTCGCAAGCGCCAGGCGGACGAAGAAGCCGCGCAGATCTACGCCAAGTTCGTCGCGTCGTTCGAGAACGAGGACGAGACGCTGGGAAAGGCGTTTGTCCGCGGCGAGGTGTGCGCTTTGTGATATGCTGCTAGATGGCGTGCTTTCTAGTGGACGGACAGATATTGACTGGTGGCTTGCATATGTTGTTTCACGTACACAGACTGCGGTCCAGGGCAGCGCGCAGCAGCAACAACCAGGTCACCACCAGCGTGGCGAACTCTATCGCCTGAAGCCCAAAGATGACGTCACTTTTAACAACAGTAGCAGCTTAGCATCAGGAATAACAACTGCGTTTAGTGCAGCACCAGCAGCACTGCGTCCCGGGAAGAAATTGTCGGAGATGGACCGCATGCTGGAAGAGATGAAGCAGAAGGACGCCGAGCGCCAGGTCCGCCGCGAGCAACACCAGACAGCGTCTGTTCCTGGTGGCGGCCCCACGAAGAAACGACGTGAGATCGACCAGTTCCTCGAAGAGCTCAAAGAACGGTACAGGACATTTCCGATATTGACTCGTTGGACTGGAGCTCGACCCGACTTGTGGCTGATGTTGTTTGTGAACCGCTATGAACTTGTGTTGTTCGTAGAGAGCCCATGGCGCCGAGTATGGATGAGATGGGGCTCGGCAAAGGCTCGTTCGACCATGGCGACCCGACGACCACGAACCTCTACGTGGGCAACCTAGCGCCCACTGTCACTGAGGAAGCCTTGGAGGTGGGTGAGCTTGTGACTTGTGACAGTAGCCCCACGTTCAATACCAATGTGAGACTGTATCACTCATACCCATACATGTGTGTGCTGTGTGGATCATGGGACTGCTAGGCTCTCTTTCGCAAGTACGGCGAGATCAACTCGGTCAAGATCATGTGGCCGCGCACGGAGGAAGAGCGCGCGCGCAAGCGCAACTGCGGCTTCGTGAGCTTCTTCGACCGGCTCGACGCCGACGAGGCGCGCGTGGCGCTGCACGACAAAGAGGTACTTACCACTCCAATCCTATGCTCATCACGAGCCGACCGATGACGCTTTTGATAGTCGTCTCGGCTCTCAGTTCTCACTTGAGTGCTTTACGCCTTGGATGTGGTGGTGCTGTCATCATCACCACCAACGTTGTTCAAAGGAGATACTAATGGTGCCTCGTATCATGAACTGCTCTATTCGTTCTCAATGGAAATCCAACAATCAAGTTGGACGGCCACGCGATGATCGTCGGATGGGGGAAAGCCGTGAAGATCGACCTGAGTCTGCGAAAGTCAGCAGCAGCGAGAACTGCCGTGCCGTCAGTGCCTCAGATCCCAGCTGTTGTTAATGCTAGCGAAGCGAGAGCCCCGATCCAAGTCGCGTTACCTGGCGACCGTGACGTGCGAGAGCGTGTTGACACACTCGCGCGGTACGTTGCAAAGGACGGCGTGCAGTTTGAGAATGCGATCCGAGCGCGCGAGGCCAGCAATCCCGTGTTTGCGTTCTTGTTTGAGACCCACTCGCAGCCAGTGTCTGCACTGGCGACGTACTATCGCTGGCGCGTGTTTGCGTTTGCGATGGGCGACGAGGACGACGTGTGGCGAGAAGCGCCGTTCCAGATGACGCTCGACGGACCGGTGTGGGTGCCACCGTCGATGCCCCCGTCCTCTCGCAAGCGTCAGCGATCTCGCTCACGAGGTCGTGTGAGCAGCAGCCGAGGAAGGAGGAGCCCTAGTTCCAGCAGAAGCTTTAGCAGTCGGAGCTCCAGTCGAGAACGATCGTTGTCACCTGGGTCGAGGAGAGGACAGCGAAGCCGCAGTCGTAGAAGCCCGAGTTCCCGTCGCTCACGAGGGTCGAGTCGATCGCGGCACGAGAGACGAAGCACCAGCAGCAGCCGCAGTCCTAGTCGTAGTCGTGGTGGCCGTCGTCACCAGTCTCGATCGCCAGACAGCTCGCCGAGAAAGCGTCGTCGCCGTGACGATGATGCCGATAGCGAAAGTGGCAGCAGCAGGAGCAGCCGGAGTTCGTCGCGCCACCGCCGTTCTCGATCCCGCTCTCGTGGACGAAGAGACTCGTCACGACGAAGCCGTTCACGTGATCGTTCTCACCGCAACAACAGCAGCTATGCACGGGAGCGAGAAGAACGCAGTCGTGCTCTGGAGAAGGACATGAAGCTGCTCACGGGGCAGCAGATCGCGCGCGCGAGAGACGTTGAGCGCGGCCGCGAGCGCAACCGCCTGGAAAGCGCCGAGTACGACGAGCTGAAGGATTTGCTGGCGAGCCTGACGCTCGAGCGCGAGTCCGTGAAGAAGGCGATGGGCTTTGCGCTCGACCACTCGGAGGCGGCCGTGGACATTGTGAATGTGATCCTGAGGGCGTTCAAGAATCCAGAGGCGTCGGCGGTCGCGATGGTCGGCTTTCTGTACGTGACGTCGGACATTCTGCATAACAGCTCGGCGGCCGTGAAGAATGCGTCGCTCTTCCGCACGACGTTCCAGGACTGTCTGCCGGAGATTATCGAGCGCTTGAGGCTCGCACACAAGGCACTCGTGGGACGCATGTCTGCGAACGCTATGAAGGAGAAAGTGCTGAACGTGCTGACGGCCTGGGAGAGCTGGAGTCTCTTCCCGCCCATGTTCCTCGTGGGCCTGAACGCGACATTTTTGAGGAAGATCGAGGAGGACGAGAGTGCTGCTGATACGAGAGACAATGGTGGTGATGGAAACAGTGGTGCTGCTGTTGATGAAGAACGACTGCGCAAGACGTGTCGCCAGGCGGGGATCCTGTCGACTGGCAATGCGAAGCAGCTGCTAAGCAGGCTGCAGTGGCTCAAGGAGTTCACGGCGCCCAAGGCAGCTCTGTCTGTTAGCAAGCCGACTGTGAAGACTGGTGATTCTGTTGTGGCCCAGACGAGTACCGAGCCAAAACAAAGTGATATACGTGACTCAGTGGACAATGGTGCGGAGGACATCGACGGCGAGCCGATCGACGATGAAGTCCAGGATGACGGTGAGGGAGACCTCGATGGCGAGCCGATTGACGGCGAGGACGAGGACTTGGATGGCCAGCCACTCACTGAGGAGGACGATGAGAACGATGTCGATGGCGAGCCACTGGATGACAGTGAGGAGCTGGATGGTGAGCCGCTTGATGAGAAGCATGGCGAGGACGATGAAGATCTGGACGGCGCTCCTCTGGACGAAGAAGAGGAAGACTTGGATGGTGAGCCACTGTAGAACTGTCATCATTAGTATATGTGATTAATTGATTCGATGACATGCAAACGCTGCTTCGATGCATGGCCTCTCTCTTGTGCTTTTCGTGTCCGAGTGGCTACATGGCGAGCTGGAACAAGTCGAGTGCGTCATCTCCGTCGAAACCCTCGTGAGCCTCGATGAGCTGTTCCGTGAGATTGGCTGGGTCTGGTGCGCTTAGCTCCACTCGCGTTGGCGCTCTGGCCTCGTCAGCAACAGGAGCGGTTGCTGCGGTTGGTGCCGCTTGCGGTTGCACTGGTCGCTTCCTGTCCACGCGAAGCTTTCGCTCGTGCAAGAGCGCGAGCTGGAGCGTGCGTAAGTGGGTCTCTCGCTGCTGTAGATTGCGGTCACAGGATCTCAAGGCTCAGGAAGCGAGCAGTTCGTGACTGGCAGAGATGCATGTGAAAGCAATGGACGTTTACATAATGTGGAGAAGGATATTGCAAAGGTGGTGGAGCGCCTGCAGCTTCCTCAGTGCAGCCACATCACACGCGTACGCATCGAGTGGTGCAAGCGCCTCGATTACCTGTGCTCACAGCACATGCACGATACACAATCCATTCGTTCCGCATAATCCACGCACGCGAGCACCTTTATAGACAGAAGGGTACTATTACCTCGTGGACCTGGGACCAGACACGGAAGCGCTGCTTCAGAATCTCTTCCAGTGTTGTGTGTTCATATTTCGCTGGCGATGACGCATTGAGCTGCTGCTGGTGACTGGATAGCGCTGCTCGTGACGCATTGCTGCTGCTGGACGAAGACGACGGCGCGAAGAAGCTCAATGCGCTCGTGGGGTTGTCCAGCGACATGGACGCGTGGAACTCCACGTACGTCTTACTCTGCGCGGCGCCCGGCGGCAGCGCAATCGCAGACGACGAGCATGACGGTGCGGCAGTGACCGAGCCCTTGCGCTTCATGGCGGACCGGACTATGCAACATGCAACATGGCACGCGTCGCTTCGCGTCACCCCACACAACCTATCCAACTGCATACAGCTTATGCTTTTGTAAAGGTTTGATACACTGAGATGGGTTCGCGGACGGATCTGATTACTTACCCATGCACCTTCACTTTCATCCAATCGTTAGCTCCTGTTTCAAAATTTGCTTCTTTTTATCCAATCACAGACAAGGTGACGTATCTTCTCATCTCCATTTTGAATGAAAGCTGTCAAAGCCGAGCGAGAGCGCTTTGCTGGTTGCTCGTCAGTCGCCATCTTCTCCACACGACAGCAACAGCAGCAGTAGGCAGACATGTCACGAGCGCTCAACAAACTGCTGCAAAGGTACGTCTGTGACAAAAGATGGCACTCCGCTTATTCCGGAAACGTAACTCTCGTCTTGTGCTGTGCTCTGTTCGCCTGCTTGGATGCAGCCAGGGCAAGACGCTCCTGCGCGAGGTCAGCTCAATCGACCTGCACACGCACGTATACCTGCCGCGCTACATGGAAATGCTGCGCGCGCGCCAGGACGTGCCCTTCGTGCGCAAGCTGCGCGTGCACGCAGACTCGGACTTGCTCGAGGACCGGCTCGTGATCCTCCCAGACGAGCAAAAGCAGATCGACGACGCGGCGCTCGGCAAGCAGGTGTCGATCAGCGCCGGAAGGCCCATCGGCGGCGAGTACTGGGACGTGAACGAGAAGCTCGCATACATGGATCACCACGGCATCGCCACGTCCGTGCTCAGTCTCGCGAACCCGTGGCTTGACTTCCTCCCTGTGCATGAGCAGACGTCCATGGCGACGCTGCTGAACGATGACATAGAGTCCATCTGCGCGACCTCGCAGGGTCGCTTCTTCGCATTCGGCATCACGCCGCAGAGCCTTGACGAGGCCGTGGCGGAGCTGCACCACATCGTCGAGCTCAAGCACGTGCGCGGCATCATCCTGGGCACGTCGGGCTTTGGCAAGGGCCTCGACGACCCGGCGATGCTCAAGTTCTACCAGACGGTCGCCGAGCTCGGACTCACGATCTTCCTACACCCGCACTACGGCGTGGGCAACGAGCACTACCACAACTACGGCCACGCACTCTTCCTTGCGCTCGGGTTCACATTCGAGACGACGGTGGCCGTCTCGCAACTCATCCTCAGCGGCATGCTCGACCACGTGCCCGACCTCAAGCTGCTTCTCGCGCACTCAGGCGGCACACTACCGTTCCTGGCCGGCCGCCTGGACAGCTGCGTCGCGCACGACCTGGCGATCGCCAACAAACTGCAGCACGCGCCGAGCCACTACCTCAAGGGCTTCTACTACGATGCGATCGCGTACCACACGCCAGCGCTGCAGTGCCTCATCGACTTTGTCGGCACGGACCGCATCGTCTTTGGCACGGACAACCCATTCTTCCCGCCGCTGGCCGACGGGAACGATGAGCGTGACAAGTCACTCAACGAACGCGACTGGCACTCGACGATCGCCAACTACGAGACGCTCGCGGACCTGGACACGCAGACGCAGGACGCCATTCTGCGCGACAACGCCAAGAAGCTCCTGGGGCTCTAAATTGTATCGGAATTGGTGACAAATAGCGATCAAGTGAGCCTCTGTAAGCTGTTCAGTAGTAGCTGCACACGTTGAAGTGACCAGCTGGTGAGCTGGGCTGCTGGCACGATGCTGTTAGAAAATCTGCGCGCGTTTACGGCCCAATGGCTTGGTGAGAGCGCGCATTGAAGGTCCAGTATCCAGTGGTTTACGAGTGAGTGTACATACATGTTGGTTGGTACTTGCTTGCAAATGCATGTGCGTTTCTCTTGTGCGCGTCTGCATGCAGCAGCCATTCGACAAATGCGTGTGTATTAATATGGGGTCATCGTGCTCTGCGCAATGCCGATCCTTGAAGCAACACGCGTTTGCGGCGACGGCGGCGCCCAGCTATTCTTCACCTGCATTGCGTTTCATGAAGGCGCTCAAGTTTCCCGAGCGCCACCACCACCATGCGCCACCAGGTGCCACTACGGCCGGCCTCACACGTGGCAGCCCGCCCGCTCAGTTCAACAGGGATTTGCATCTCTTGGCGCTTTGCTCCCTTCAATTGTCCCTTTCTTTCGCGCGCTTCAGTCTGGGAATGCGTACATGTTGCGCTAATGCATGGCGATTTTAGTGTTGCTATAACAAAGGCTAACTAACCCAATCCAACTGGTCGCGACAAAAATAAGTGCACACCAATCTTAATTTTACATGACTTTTGTAAAGTGCCCGCCAAAAGTTTAGAAATTGCAGTTTTTTTTATCATTTTTCAAAAACTACTGCGTATTCAGCGACAAATGAGGGCTTAAACAAACGCTAATAAAGAGGCAAACAAGTGCTAGAAGCGTCGGGTGTCAGAGCTTTCTTCAGTCACAAAAAAGCACTTTATTCATTGTTAGAGGCCGAACTCAAGTTTTAATATCTCCGTCAGATTGGTTGTGAATGTGTCATTCGATAAATTTTTATGCACAAAATGGTAAAATAGAAAAAACAAATCCCGTTCATTCGATCACACTCTTGTTTTCATTCCAAATCAAGCGTTTTCGGATGGGAAGGGAGAAAGAGCTGTCGGCAGCCGACGTGCGAGTTATTCAAGAGCTTCATGCTGCAGGCGTTGCGTCAA